>VDFB02218209.1:36774-166143 GCA_007258455.2 Sequoia sempervirens | reverse complement strand
AACTTAATTTGATAATTTACACTATTCTTGAGGTGTGAAGGAGAAAGTTTCAAAGCATGTCTCTAATCATTGGCTAATTGAGTGCAAAGATTATACATGGCAAAACATGATTGACTATGGCAAAACATTAGTTGTGGTATATTGAATTACCATCCACCTTGATGTCTTGTTGATGTCCTACTAATGTTGATCTTAGAAACAAATTGACTATCAATGAGTGTCAAGACTTAAAGTGAAGCTTGAAGGCATAGGGCAATGGAACCAAGTGGATGCAATGCAACATGTGTTTGAATATTGCAAATTGTAATAAACTATGAGCTTTGATGAATCAATTTACCCAACAAATTGATGATATACCAATGGTCGGTGATTGATTTCTAATAGATCAACCCAAAGCAATAGGGCATTTTACCATTCCTCTTTAAATCAGCTATAGGGTCATTTAGAAATATCTCACAATCAATGGGAACAAGAAAGTGTAAACAATCCAAGTTCTACACTACACATGGGAGGCAATCCCCATGTACATCAAACTAAAATAACCCGTACTCACAAACACCCCTTCATTATGATTTGCATCACACTTTCATTTACCTTCATTTAGATATTGCAATTCATTCACATATGTGTATCAATTATGATAGTATCCTTATCAATAACTAAGTCATTATTCTCATAGGAAAGGACAATTTCATCATTGTATATGCATTCACCAAATCCTTGAATCCAAGACTTCCAACATGTATCATTGCTACATGTGTTGATAAACATATCCATTTTAGACCCAAAAATAAAATCTGATCTATCAATCCAACTATCATATAGCTAACATGAAATCCCTAAAAAGGACTGAACATCTCATGTTGCCTCTATTTCAAACTCTTCATAGTGATTTTTCATAATAGAACTATTGTTGTAAAAGACTCATAAATAGTTTTGTCCTCTTCTTTGTCAACACAAAGACCTACATCCTTCTCAAAATTAACATATTCAAAATCAATGCAATCCATTGAAGAACTTGAAAATGAATTTTCAACATCATTTGTACCATCAACAATTTGCTTCTCTAACCCATACTTTGAAAAGTCACCAAGGTAGAATTTTCGTTCACTAATAAGAAAACATGTGTCCTTACCATCATTTACATGAGTACATTCTTTATATGAAGTGGGAATCTCCAATTTATATTTGTAAGAGAAACCATAACCATCAAAGATCCCATTAGATTCATTGTTGTCATAACCAACAAAGCAAGGAAGCTCATTATGCATAAAACTATATGCAAGTTTCTCATATTGAGTACCTAAATATTGATCCTTAATAGCACCATCAGAGAGTTGCAATTTAGTATCCACCACATTGATCTTATCAACATAATCACTAATCATATGAGTTGATTCATCATGTTGAACATCTAAGCACATATTTGTCCCCTAATTTGTGGAGTTGCTATTAGGTGGATCTTTGAATGTCACAACTTCTTCACCATACCTTATATTTGGACTATCTTCTTTGGAATCTTTTGCAACATGCATTCTAATCACAAACTAATTACTCACTCATTTTCCTCCATTGTAGCATACATCTTCATTTTCTACTTTGCATGGTTCATCCACACATGTCCTGTCTTTCTTTTTCTCATTTGGGACATCCACCATACATACTTGATCAAGCCTAATAGGCTCAATTCTTTTGGCATGGCATTCAAACCCAACTCATAGGCTTCACAAAATAAGCCAATGTATAATGAAGTCTCAAGTTCGTAAAGTGTAGGGATTTCAAATAGAGCAACCACCTTGTGCAAAAATCACATGGTGATTCTCCTTCATGCCTTTTAATATCAAGCAGTGTTTAGAAAAGAGACACTACATGTACATTGTCCATTAAAGGTTGTAACAAGACCTTTGTAGCCTTCCTTTGATAATTCATCCTTATGATAACCCATCCCACATTCAACCATATTGAAACTAAGTTCATTCTTGAATTCAATTTCAAATGTTCCGTCACTACATTTGATTATATGTCGTACTTTATCATCTTCAATTAATATCTCTTCCTTATCATGCTTTCCTTGGATTCTTTCAAGAACTCCATGGTGATTTGACTATAATTGTATACTTGTCCCTATCATGACAATTATTTTCATTGCCCATTTTAAATTGGTTGTCCACAAGAAATGTTTTACAATCATTAACACTTGTAGATGCAACACCTTTCATGATTAAAATTTTTAGGTTATTTTCAATATCTCTTGTCATAGCATATGCTAGATGGAGTGATGTAGGATTTTTATCTCTCGATAAGAAACCCATTTCTTCATTGAAAGTGCCTTTAAAATATAAAACCAAACATATTGAATCATCCAACCTTATATATTTTGGAATGTCTCTCATAGTCTTTGCAAATCTCATATTAAAAATAGAGACCAATTCCTCTTCACCCTTTTGAATGTGAATGAGTTTGTTGATCAATGAATTCACACAAACTACCTCAGCAAGTTGATCTATAAACACTACTTTGAACTCTTGCCATGAAGCAATGGAAAGAACTAGCAAATCAAAGAACCAATCCCTTGCATCTTCTTTTATAGACTACACAAAGATTTTCATGACAACATCCTCTTTTCAATCTCATAATTTCCCATTGTAAACAAAGATTTTGGCACCTAAAGGCTTTCTAGCACTTCTAGGGTTTTTCACCTAAAAGGAGAAAGATAGGCCAAAATGGGCAATGTCTACACTCAAAATCAATGCAAGGATGGATGAAGTATTCCTAAATATGATGTCTAAATTCAATAAGCTAATTAAAGTAAAGATTTTTTAATGCAAAACCCTAGAAATGCAAGTTGTTTGAAAACACAGTTATGTATGCAAAATGACTTAAGAATGCAAACAAGCAATAACAGAATTAAATAAGATTGGAGAGGTGCACCTAGAAACTGAGGTGTGATGCAGAGAAGCTCTGGAATCCTACAGATTCTGTTGTTGAAGCCAACTAGGACACTTACGCCAAGCTGGGCGACTTAGTCCTATTTTGGGGAGATTCTGTTGGAACAGGTTTATACCAAATGGGTACTCAAAAATGTAAAAATCACTTTTTAGGCCTGGCAGTGGGACTAATTTGCCACAAATGGTGACTTAGTCCACTTGAGAATCTTGGAAAATTTGGGACAGGGATATGTAGCTTTCGGTCTGCACTTCCCTTCTTAACAAGTGTCTGGTTCAGATTCTGCAGAAAACAGGTTGAAAGAGGTCTCCAAGATTCAATTAGGGCTTTGTTGAATTGAATGACTTTGATGGATTGTTGACCACTTTTTAACACCTTGCTCTTTGACAAATCTGCATACAAGACCTGCAAACACACATGCAAAGAGGGGGAAAAGGGTTAAGGGTTAGAGAATAGGGGTTTGCCTTGGTCAAACCCCAATTTGGTAATCAAACCCTAGATAATGAAATGAAATAAAGAGAGAATGATTAATGAATAACATGCAATGTCACAAACTCACCAAACCCTTGATGTTGAAATCTGAAGATATGCAAATGGATGCTTGAAAGTGTTTAGAATGCTTGAGAATAATTAATGAATTGCTTGAATAATGAAATGGAAATTAGAAGATTGTAGGAGATGAAAAATGAGGGGAAAACCCTTTATTTATGCTTGATTTTATAATATTACCCGAAAATAACACATCACAAGTTGACCTTAAGGTCAAGAGAATAAAATCCCGCCAGAAAATTAAAATTATTTTGTTTTTTGTGCCTAGTGGGACTAGCTTGCCCCAGGTGGTGACTTGGTCTCACCAAGGCAATTTTACTGGGTGTCGGGGATTGAAGTGTATTTAATGAGGTTTAATGGGAATATTCTCAAAAATACACGTAAGTATGGCCGAAAAGTGCATTAAAGGGTCATTTAAACATAAGAAAGGGTTGAATTATTGTTGACAAGCCTAGAAAAGTGTGAGAGTTTGTTACAACTCTTTACAACACTTTGAAATAAGACTTGGTAAGTGATAAAAAGGGGTTATTTAAGTGAATTATAATGAAAAGGTTCTATAAAAGTGTGAAAGTGGGTTACAACACTTCACAACACTTTTACAAGACATTCTAGAATGCTTAATGATTCACAAGGGTCCAAGACCTAATGTGAATGTGTTGGCCACATTACAACATTAAATCTAGGCAAAATCAAGCCAAAGTCCACTAGGAGGGCCTAAACATGAGAAAAAGTAGAAGGGTTACTTTTTCCTTGTCCACACCCATTAAATCATTGAATGTCAAAAGACATTTGTTTGTTGGTTCAAAGCTACCTCCATTGAATTTGAGCAAGTGGTATCTACCCTCATTAGGAATAGGATTTGGATAATTTGGAATACCCTTAAAATCAGTTGGTTTATATCTTTTGGAGCAAAGAATTTTTTTCTCTAAGGACATGACCTATGCTACTTTGCACCATGTATTATGACATTTAAATGTGCAAGGGGAAGGCTAGAGTAATATTCCATCTTCAAAGTTTCCATTAATGAGAGCCTACTCCCCTTGTCAATATTTTCTATAACTTCTTTCAACTTATTGAGATTTTGGTATCATACAACAAAACCACTTATCCTTCCTATTTCTTAAGCTTCTAAGCATACAAGTGTATCTTTCTTATTCTAACATCCTTCCCTCAATATGAATCCATACATAATATGAAAATTAAATTTATCCATAAAGTTATTTCACAAATGAGCCTAATACAATAATACTTTCATCCTTTCAAGATAAAATGAGAAAAAATTATAACACCTAGAAAAAAATTATATCTCGTACAAGCTCTTTTTGACTTTGTGGATCTATTCCAAGCATTTGTATTATCATAAACAAATCTTCAACAACTAGACAACATAGTTGCCACCTATCAAAGAGGATTGAAATTTTAAAGACACCATCTCTCTAAAGCTTAAACAATCTTTTAAATGTGAATCCCTAGTAAATTCTTCATACATTGATAGAACTATCAATCATTCCCAAAGATTTTCACATCCACTCAAATACACTGATCTAATCTTCTTCACTAAAATACTAGGTTCCTCAATTTGCTAATATTTGAAGACTAGCCCAAGTAAATATGAACCAATCCCTAGTAGAGTCAAAAATATTTTGCTTGTCCAATCTGCATTCAATAGTTTCCAAGGAGTTACAAATTCCTATAATCAAAACTATTGAGAGGATTGACCAATGAATGAGAGATAATCAAATTTATCTTGCGCTTTAGGCTCTATAGGACTTAGGGGGTAACCCTATTAGTACACATTGGATTCTATGTGAAATGTAATAGGTTTATCATAGTGTAAAGTAAAAAAAAAATTCATGCATAGAAGGCAAGGATTCTTTAAATATTACACATTCATATACACCCCTTATAACCTTAACGCTTGGGAATGATTTAATGTTTCCTAGTTATAAACTTGATTTTGTACTTGAGCCAAAATATATGGAATTGCATTTAGTAATGGAGTAAAACTTTAAAGCAAATTAAATTTGTCCAATGTGATTGGGATCCCAATATGTCCCAATTGTAATATTACTTTTCTCCCAAGTTAAATAAGTTTTTGCAGTGGATTTAAATATAGTTATTACTAGAGTTGAAATAATTTGAAATATGTATTGTTATCAAAATAAATATATAAATAACAAGTGTAGACTAAATATGTAATGATTTAGTAATAAATATTTAAGGAAATAATTAACATAGTAAATTGAATAATACAATCACGTAATTCAATAAAATTAACATCAAAATCATATATATAATATTCTTAATATTTTTTATCATTAATGATTTTTAATACTTATCTCAATCAAAGCACTTGGCAAGGTCATTCTCACTCTAGGAATATTTTGGTAGTAGTGGCCCTCATAGTTATGACACACTCTGGAGAATGTGTGCCTACTCACACCATGCCTACTTGCACCAAAGCCTTGGCCAAGACAATCTCGAGTGTACTTTGTACCCCAAGTTAGACACACTCATGTACCCCCTTCTCCAATGCCCATAGCCCACCAAACCACCTTCTTCTTCCTTGAGTCATCTCTTTATTCCCCTTTCAATCCTTATATAATTGCTTTATTTAACCTTTAAGGGGTGGTTTATAAATCATAACACTCTTCACAAAGGTTGCGTTTAATTATTATTTAATAAATATAATTATTCCTCCCTTTTAAAAGATTTTTCATTAATATTCTTCAATATCTCCATTTTAACCAAAGGATCATATTATCCTTTATTTTTTTTATCTCCATTTAATGCTAAAGGGTTATTTCATAACTTTCTTTTCACTTTGTGGGAAAAGTTCAATAAGACCAATGAAGGCAAAGATCCAACAACCACAGGCATAGTGGGAATAACTCTTGTTATAATTTATGAAATGAAGGGAAAGGGAGGTCCTAGATCCTGAATGCAAAGAACCTAGGACTCAAAGGGGGACTTTTCCCAAGATTTCATTAGAGTACCAACCATAAAGCCAAAATATTGACTTTCAACCTCAATGGTGAGCCAATTAGACTTGGGTCGATGGATTCCTTAGGGCCTTAGGATGATTAGGAACGATCTATAAATGATTTGAAATGATGAAACTAATTGAACTATATGACCTAATATGTAAAATGCAGATTCTT
Organism: Sequoia sempervirens; assembly: GCA_007258455.2. Lineage (NCBI taxonomy): Eukaryota > Viridiplantae > Streptophyta > Pinopsida > Cupressales > Cupressaceae > Sequoia > Sequoia sempervirens. The sequence goes on along the minus strand of VDFB02218209.1, from coordinate 159,487 downwards.
GAAGATACACAAACTGTAACAACACTTTGCAAGCAGATTTGGGAGATATCAAATAGTATGTACCTGTCACCAAAAGTTGATTTTGGCATGGGTAGAAGGACTGGTTCGCCCCTAGGCGAATGGGTCTTTGATTATGCTTCCAAAAACACTTTTTACAGTCCTTTGGTGCTAGATCTGAGATGTTGTTTTCCACCTACAAATTTGTTGGAATGTCATAAATGAATTTTGTAACTTAGTTTTTGTAGGTTGACAAGAATGATGACAACAAATGCAACAATGCAAAATTGTTCTTCAAGATCTCTTCAATCCTTCTTCAATTTGTGATCGCACATACACAAAGAGTGAAAAAATTGTTTGTGCCATATAGGGGATTGCCTCAATCAAACCCCATGAATAGTATTCCCACTTTCACAATGGCAATGTCAATGATAAAAACCTTAATGGAAAGGAAGGAAATGATGAATGAATAATTTTTTGCAACTCACCACCCTTTAATGGCTTCCTTGAAGGACTGAATTCATACACATCTCTTCAAGGATTCGGATCTTGTTGGATAGATTTTCTTGAATTCTTGAATGCATGAAGACCTACAACAGTAGCCTTCACAAGGCAACATGAACGCACATAAACTTTGACATGATGTTAGGATCTTGATTGTTGTTGCAAATGACTGATAATGCTACTCTTGAATTCTCTTGACAATAATATTTTCTCTTAAATGCTAGAAAGTGTGTGCTAGATTTCAAATGGTAAAACGACTAGGTATGTATAGGTGTTTATCCAATTTCTCAAAAAATAGATTCCAAAAGCTGACACTTACAATTTGAATTTTAATCATTAAAATGCCACCAAAAACATATTTTAATTTAGGTCCTAGCTTATAAAGGCGATCCATTCACCCATGGGCGAATGGGTCCTAGCCTATAGGACACATGATCCAAGGCAATTTAATTATTAAATGCATTTATTTAATGTTAATTCCCCTTTTAGAAAATTGTAAGAATAAGGCTTTGGAATGCATAATTTGGAAAATTAGAAGCTTAATTAAGTCCAATAAATTAAGGGACCCAAACATAGTGTGAAATTGTAAAGGTATACAATTTTCTACACTACAGTTTAACAACTTCAACATGTACTAATGCTAAGGAAGTTAGGGCAATTAGTGTTCTCATAAATGTGAAATTCAATGTATCCACAATTCTTAGATATGTTTGAACATAATATTCTTCTTGGTGATAAGGAGCCTTGAAACTAGTGTAAATTTAATGGAACCAAGTATTAAATGCATTCATTGGTTCATTATACCCTCTTCTCACAATAGAAAATTGGTGGTATAATACAACTGCTAATTGAGATTGAGAAATGACCAATGTAGATTGTTAGAAAAATGATGTTGTACACCTTGCATAAGAAATAATTATCACTAAACATTAAAAAGTAAATGTTGTGGTCAATGGTTTTGAGACACGTGATTTTACCTTATCACTTGGTTGTTTAGTGTGAGCTTGATTCTATAAAATCAAACACATGTTTAATGGTTGGGGTTGACTAGTTGGCCTAACCATTATTTGTATTGAGCTCTCTTTTTGAGTGCATATGTGAAACATGGCATAGGATGTGTGGTTACATGCTTGGACACATGAAGGATGAATTAGAGGAGCTTGATGTTTCATAAGTATTCGTGGAGACTTTGTTAAGTGTATTTTAATGTTTCATTACTGAATAATAAATTAAGTGTGGATGCTTTTGGAGGCTATTTTTTCCCTTTGGAGGGTTCTCCCAAGATATATCTTATGTAATCTTGTGGTATGTCTTTGATATTTACATTATGGCTATTCTATAAGTTTGTTTTCATATTTTTATCTCATTGGGTTATGTAAAAATGGTTTGATCAACCTAGGAGTTTCCTAACAAATGGTATCAAAGCCATTGTTATCACTGAGGGAGGTGAGAGATCTATGTTTTTGTTTAACCCTTATTTAAGCGGATTTGATGCAAAGTTGAAGTTGTGGCAATTTTGGAGAGATTTTAGACATTTCAAGGTATGAGATATGTTGTGCAAGTTGTGAGAATGCAGATTGAGGTTATTTGTGTAAATCTAAGGTTTGAAAAATGATGTAAAAATACTTTTCTAGGTGTTTACCATGAGGGTTTTATAGGAGAAGTTTCATAGATTACCCTTGGGACAAAACAAACCCCACCATTGGATCTACGAGGCCCAAGAAATGAATATTGAAATAAAACTAGACCTATTTTGGCCACCAAGTGCTAAATACATTTTTTACCTCCCCCTTGTTCAATCATATGGTCTTAGGTTATAGATTTTTTTCTAAAATCCTACAACTAAAGTTAAACTCTACACTTTATTTCAAAAATAAAAATAAAAATAGGTGGGGTGGGGTGGAGGTCCATAGACCCTCCCCCCATGACAATTATAGTAGACATACTATTTGCAAATTGGCTAACAACCAAAATGGGGTTGTCAATCCCATCATTGTTAATTAGTCAACCCAATCATCGCCAATCATCCCACTAGCCAACAATGCCATGGTTGGTTGACCTTAGGCCCCTATTCAAGTAGAGTAGAAGCCAATCCCCTACAAGCATATGGAAATTCAATTTTTTTAAAATTAAAATAAAAGTATTTCTAACATCATCATTTTCTACTCTAAAGTAGGATCAATTATGAAAACATAATTCATAAAATTGATGCAATAGAAAATAAAGTAGAAAATAAATAAATAAATGCTTATATATATTGCCTTCTATTGCAACTTACATTTGAGCTTAATAAAGATGATGAAGTGCCCTAGGCTCCTCTTTATATGCTCTTGATATATGCTCTTGATGCTTGATGGAATGATTAAGGAATTTAGTTTCTCTCAAATTAGCATCATAACAATAGCATTCATAGATTCTTGTTGAAAATGACCTCCAAGAGGTCACATTTATATATTTTGAGGGTTTTAGATCAAGGGTAGAGATTAAATCTCAAGATCAAGGATTAAGGATTCACGAGAGGTTTAGAGGAAGGAGTGATTGCCAAGTGGCACCTCATGGAAAGTGTACTTAGGTGGGCCAAGGATTGGATCAAATGGTTGGAATTGCATATTCTCACACATGTGTGAGAAGATCTATAGAGAAGAGTGATTATGACAAGTATACTTTCACACATGTGTGAGGATACATGGAGAAAAGGAATTATTACATGTTTTCTCTCACACATGTGTGAGAGGTCACATGAGGGAAAGGGATTATGACATGTTCTCTATCACACATGTGTGAGAGATCACATGGGGGAGCATTAATGGTGTAAATTTTCTAGGATAAGATGGAGGGTTAGGATTTCATATGAATATTTTATAGGTTTAAGATGTGACTAATTATTAATCTATTTAATTAAATTTTAACTTTGTACAAATGATTAGCTAAATTAATTAATTATGATTAGTAAAGTGAATAAAATAAGGAATTAAATAATATAAATTTTTATTATTTTTTTATGATTGTGCATGGTGATATTAAATAAATAAATTTTATTTAAGGTGGAACCTTAGAAGAAAGATTAACTAATCAAATAAAAGGTCTTGATTTATTAGAAACAAATATTAGGTAGATTATTTAAATAAATAAAATTATTTAATTAACGTTAGAAGAATAATTAGGAAAATTAACTAAATGATTAGGGGTATATTAATTGATGGATAATTTTATGTGTACATCTTTTCCCTCTTTGACACAATGTTGTGAGCTAATAGGAGCAATATTTCAAAAACTTGGAGCAACATGACTTGATCAATTGGAAGAAATGATGAAAACAAGATAACAAGATGATTCCCCCTTGAGAGGTCACCCAAGAAAAGTTAATCGAGAAATCTCCCAAAAAGAAGAAATAGGGAGAAAATTTGGATAGAAGAGGAAAAATGAAGATCAACATGAAAAAAGGAGAAAAACAAATGAAAAATGAAGAAATAATAGAATAAAAAGTAAAGAGGGCTGTAAATTTTGGTTTGGGGAAAATTAAGGTTTCAGGCCTATAAATAGGCCAAGAGGAGTGTGAATAGATCATTTTGCACTTCATCCCTTGGAGAACTAAAGCATAGGGAAAATAAAGGAACTAGTAGAAGATAGATTGTGTGCCTCGTAATAGCCACCATGTAGAGAAATTCTAACACCAACAACTAGAGGGGGTGTGGGCATTGGTATATATTAAAAAATTGACCCTTGTGCTAGGTTAGGTGTTATTAATAGGGATTTGAAGTGGGGGAAATATAGGCATTGAATCATGAAATGGTCATTGATTCATTGTTGGTGTGGGATAAAGTGTTGCCTATGTGGGATAATGTAGCACCAACAAAGCAATGTATCATTGCTATAGAAGATATGTAAGGGTTTGTTGGCTCATTAACACACAAGATAACCCACTGGCATTGATAGGTAGGTATCTATAATTTTGAGTTTCTTGCACAACTACAAAGTGACTCCTAGGTGGGGTAAAGTGTCAACTACATAATAGTGATGGTGAGGGATGAGAGCAAAGGTGACATGCTTGTAGAGTCACCACCTACACTCCAAGATGACACTTGTGTGAAATGAAACTTGAGTAGATTGGTTATTGCATGGATCAACACCTACATCATAGAGCAAGGCCTACATGGGAATAGAAAATAAAGCTTATTTTGAGAAGAATTGATATAGTTTTTTGGTTAGATACGAAAGCCATTGGCACTAATACAAACATGATAGTGGTGGTCTATATTGTTGTAATTCATGGATAATTTTGATGATGTAGACTAGGAAGTGTTGGAGAGCTAGAAGTTATGGCATATAGTATGTCGCATATTCAAGTGCATCAAGAAATGCTAATAGCCCTCATGGAGCATTAGTATAGTGATACCAATACATTTCATCTCTCAACTAGGGAGATGATGATTACATTATATGATCTGTATGGAGGATTCTATAGATCCTAATCCATAGATAGACTATGGAGTATAGGGAGCAAGGTGTAGAGAGAACCCTAGGGAAACTATTTGTGAGGAGTGGTCTCCCTCAGACATAGCTAAAGCTATGTATGAAGGATTTTGTAGGTATGGTTGAGGATTTTCCCCTAGTGATCACAACTCCTATCAATAGTGCATTACTTGTTGACAAAAGGGCATGCATATTTTTTATTAGATGGGATAGTGTGTGTGTAGACATGTGGGAGGATGGGGGTGGATTCCACTTGGGGGTCATGTTTATTAGCCCATATCCACATAGATATGTACCTAGTGGTGTATAAAGATGGGTGGAGCTTGGAAGGTGGTGTGAAAATACTATAGGTGTGGGCATGGCCGAAACATATTACTATGCTTAAGCCTAATTCTTATAGGTGGAGGGCACAAGAGGATTATGTGTGTTTTTGTATGAAGGTTGATTGCACCACAAGGGTGTGGGTGACCTATCATATTGATGCCATGCTATATATGAGATTGATGTAATGGATTGGAGTCCTTGGAAATTTTGTGAGAGAGTAGAGGACAAGGTGTATCTACAATACTTCTAGATTCCTACTACATTATTCGATGATATGAACATATTGTTGATATGTATAGATTTGATAGAGTGTAGTAATTGTTAGGGAGGAGACAAGATGTATGAGTGGCAAGGGAGAATGTATTTTCACAACTCACCCAGGAGGTTGGAATGTGAAGGGCATTGATATATCCTAAGGTGGAATAGATTTTGTGGAATCACATATGTCTGGTACCATGGGTGCCTCATCTAGATATCGATGATGTTGGGTACACAACTTATAGCATGTGGTGGTAGGCATGGCAACCAATATGGATGACATATTTCCTTTTGATAGAGTCACATGAATGGTTCAAGTAGCTCTTGAGGAGGTAAAGAGGAGGAGAGAAAAGGGCAAACAAGGAAGGAAGGAGGCTAGATAGGAGGTGGGACAAGATGGGAATCAACCTCAAGTAAATGCATACAACAAGGGTAGGCATATTCCTATGGATGAAAATGTACAATATCATCAAGGATAGGGATGGGATGAGTATTTACAGATGAGACTAGAAACTACTCTTTTAGCCTAAGATGCTATGTAGGCTAAGAGGGATCAATTCAAAACTAAGATTAAACTTGAAGGGAGAGAGAGAGAGAGAGAGAGAGAGAGAGAGAGAGAGAGAGAGAGAGAGAGAGAGAGAGAGAGAGAGAGAGAGAGAGAGAGAGAGAGAGAGAGAGAGAGATATTTTGTCTCTAGAATGGGACAAACTATAAGTTGAGCTAGATGTAGTGAGTGCTAAGCAAGATACTTTATATGTGTAGTTAACTAGGGTAGAAATATTATTTATAGGTGCAACTAGATAGCATGAGGGTAGGATGGGATACTTGGTTAGTAGAGAGGGATGAACTCTAGATGTATTTATAGCATACCCAGTAGGATTTATAGAGATTGTAGTTTGAGAGAGATTAGGTGTGAGGTTTTCTTGGTCCATATGGATTGAACTAGGAATTCACAAAGATTAGGTGAATAGGCAAGAGGGAAAATTGGGCACAATTGGGACGTTTCGTACTAGTGGCCCTTATATGAGTAGGTCGTTCTTTCCAAATAGTGGTACCTATGTATGTAGAGAGATTGGGCTTGAGGGCTAGCAAATCAAGGAAGTCAAGGAGGTAAGTCTCAATAACACAGTTACCACCATTGCCACCACCATCACCACCTAGGGGTCTAGATGATAGTGCCAACCACAATTAGCATAGATTTGGGATCCATCTTTTGATGTACATCATTTTTATATATGATTTCATTTATGTATATATTTCTGCCAACTCTATGATGCTCTATTATACTCTGATTAGTATATAACAATTTTGTGAAAAAACATACCATTCATTTATTATGATGTACATATGATATGGACATGATTTGGTGGATTCATATGTGTTTTTTGATGGTTTATGGATGATACTTATGATGATGATGTTCATTCATGTGCATGATGATGACTAATGAGATGTTTAACGATGTTTATGATATTGATATGCTATTATGTATGGGACATGTATGATGATGCAAATGATAATGTTTATAATTTATGAGATTATTCTAGATGTGTTATGATTATTTTGCTTTATGATTCACGTTTTACACATTATGGACGATCTATGTATGATTATGGTCTTATGATTTGGGCATTTGGATTTTTATACATTATGGACATTGATGCGATGATTATGATAATGCAATGGTTTATTATTATTATTATGCATGAGTCTAGGGTTACATGTTATAGATGATAGATGCATCACAAAGTATGGATAACTATGAAATGCAATCATGATTATGGATGTATTATGAAAATTATAATTATGCATTATTATGATTGTGCATTATGTATGATAGTTTATAATAGTGTATGATGTATGATATGGATACATGGATTTTTTTTCCCATGGTATGATGTGAGAAGAAAATGAATGAAAATATAAATGAATTGATGGATAAAATTAATTGAGTTATCATTTACACAATATGGATATATGATATGGGTATAGAATGGATTATGAGGGGTATGTTTGGATTCATAAGTGATTGGATTATTTTAATGCAAGTATTATCTTGATATGTGGAGGAAAATGATACACACGTTTATAACAGTATTGGAAGAACAACTAAAACATACATCTAATTTATTTGAAGGTAAATGCACAAGGCTATATGGAATAACAATTTATATATCTCTGCTATATATATATATGTATGTCTGCAATTTCCTTTTTTTATATTGACAATATTGGAGGTTATCATATACTCCACTGTTGAGTGTTTCATGCACCTATCTTTCACCCGACTATGTGTATGTGTGTATGCAAATGGAATAGCTATTTACACATTGTTAAAGCAATTGTAAATTAAGGATGATAGGTGGAATGATATGTATGTATGCAATTGTTACTAACAAAAATCAAGATATGTATGAAAATTAAGCATACATTGAACAAGGTTCTTCAACTAAACACATACTATCTATCTTGCATGGCATACATACATACATACATATGTATGCACCATATGTATTCCATGCAGGTATGTCTGTATATATATGTATGTATGCCAAGCATACATACACCCAAATACATTATATATATATATATATATCTTTTGGCCGACTATGTGTATGTGTGTATGCAAATGGCATAACTATTTACACATTGTTAAAACAATTGTAAATTAAGGATGATAGGTGGAATGATATGTATGTATGCAATTACACTAAAGAAAATCAATATATGTGTGAAAATGAAGCATACATTGAACAAGGTTCTTCAATTGAACACATACTATCTATCTTGCATGGCATACATACATACATGCATATGTATGCACCATATATATGCCATGCAGGTATGTCTATATATATATATATATATATATATATATATATATATATATATATATATGTATAAAGTGTATGTATGTATATATGCACATACACACCCCGGACATATATATATACTAGATACTTATTAACCCATATATATATATATATATATATATATATATATATATATATTATTAATGAAACTCCTCGGTTTAGGTCCAAGAACCATATACAAAAGAAAAGCAAGATTCTCCTAGTAACATCACCAAAACCCAGCAGCCCACTGAGCCAAACAAAAAATAATAGCCAAGACGAGCAAGACAATTACCCATCCGTGATATCCATTAGATCACTTTGAAGCACCCTAATCAAAGGGAAAGGAAAGTAATTCCACCACTGCATAGTTCTTGATCCCTTTTCTTTTTCCATCGAAACCCCATAATTTGCAAGCCAATCTACAACCTAGTTCCCCGATCTTTTAATGTGAGAGATTTTCATTTGTTCCAAACTCATAGTCGCCCACCTCGAACACCGTATAATGGCTTCCAGTCTCCAATTTTTCAGCCCAGATCCCCCAAGAGCATTAATGATTAGCTTTGAGTCCCCTTCAATCCATAAGTTATTCCATCCTTTATCCCTAGCAATCATTAATCTCCACAGTAGTGCACACGCCTCGGCTCTATTGTTAGAGTCCACCCAAAAATCCAAAGCGAAAGCACCAACCGACTGACCATGATGATCCCTGAAAATTCCACCGCCCCCAACCCAGCCAGGATTGGACCTTGTTGTGCCATCAAAGTTGAGCTTGATCCACCCAGGATCAAGGGGGATCCAAACTACAGGAACCAACCCCAAGTTGGGGTCCTTCAAAGATAAATGGAGCCAATGAAAATGTGGCCACACATCCCCCCACTCCTTCTCCCTAGCGTCAATCTCCCTACATCCAACCTTTTGTAACTCCCCAACCTTAGACAAAGAACATTCCACCCTATCCCAAATGCTTTCTACAACTTTGTGCCTATTTTGAAAAAGCCTCCTATTTCGTTTGAGCCAAATATTCCAAACAATAATTGTTGGGGCAGTAGACCATATCATCCTAAGCCCTGGGCTCTTAATCTTCACCCACCAACACTCCAGTAGCCGAGGGATATAATTAGGCATAACCTAGTCCAAATTCCATCTATTAAAAAACATGGACCATAGCTTATTATCAAATTCGCAATGGATGAAAAGATGATCATTATCCTCCTCAACTGCTTCACACATAACGCACCTAGATGGGCCTACCCATCCGCAACGCCGAAGCCTGTCCCAAGTGAGAGCTCTTTGTCTTCCAACAATCTAGAGAAAAGAGTTTAGTTTGGGCATGTTACATCTACTCCATCCAAATTTGAAGGACCAGTCGGTATTATCGAACTTGCAGAAGACCTCTTTGAAAATCTCCTTAACCGTGGCTTGCCCATTTCCACAGTTACCCCACACCATCATATCTTCACAACTTGGCTCAAACAAGGGCCAATTCTCCATTTCCACCTGGATTTCCTTGTAGACCTGTATTAGATCCAGGGCTGGAGCAATGAACTTACACCAAGTGTGATTGGGGGGGGATCCCAACATGTAGTCACGAACCAACTCACCAACTGAATCCTCAAAGTGGCTGGAAACCGGCTTGAAGTTGGGCACATTAGATAATGGCTTAGACACGAGCCACTTATCTATCCAAAAATGGATCTTGCCGCCATCACCAAGATGCCATCTTATCCCAGGGAGCAAGAGTTTTCTACAGTGACAAAGGAAACGCCATATGCTGGAACCAGTAGGGAGAGCAGTCTCCTCATCAAACAAAAGATTCACATTATTTTGCAAATATTTCGCTTGCAACACTTTGCTCCAAAGTCTCCCTTTCTCAGCATATATTCTCCACACCATCTGAGCCCCCAAAGCAGAGTTCATCTCTTTTCTCTTCTTGATACCCAAACCCCCACACTTGATAGGCTTGCACACATCATCCCACTTAACCAAATTAAACTTAAAAGCATCATCACACCCTTTCCATAAGAAACTCCTCTTTGTGTCTTCTATAATCCTGGCAACTTTACTTGGGATTTGAAAATCCGACAAGGAGTAGATGGGAACAACAGACATAACATCTTTGATGAGATTGGTTCTGCCAGCCAAAGACAACCAATGACCTTTCCACGAATCCAACATGCCATTGATTCTATTGATAACTCCATCCCACTCATTAATTGAAGTGCATCCAGACACAAGGGGGAGTCTGCAGGGCAGTTGTCCAACATCATACCCCAAAATTCTTTGAATCTCTAAGCTCTCCAAATAGTGAGATTTCATAAAGTAAATCTTAGACTTGGCCCCATTCACCTTTTGTCAAGTCACTATTTCATATTGCACAATGGTATTTTTGAAAGCACGGGCTTCTCTTCTCGTGGACTCGCTAAACAACAAGGTATCGTCCACAAATTGGAGATGAGAGATGTTACTCAACCCCCAAACACTTGCAATCCTTTAATTTCACCTCTACTGACCCTATTTTGAATACTTTTACTGAAGACCTCAGCCATGATGAGAAACAAGAAAGGGGACAATGGGTCCCCTTGACGTAGCCCTCGACCAACAGTGGAGAAATCTGTTGGGTAACCATTAATTAGAACAATGAAGGAGGGGGAGGATATACAGTTGCTAACCCATTTGCACCACGCATCACAAAAACCCATCTTTCTCATGATCCTGTCGAGAAATTCCCAACTCACCTTATCGTAAGCCTTGTTCAAATCCAATTTGATGATCATCCCCTCTCTTTTCCTATGTTGAATTGAGTGAATGACCTCATGTGCTATCACAACCCCGTCCAAAATTTGTCTATTCTTCAAAAAACTACTCTGCTCACCAGAGATTACCTACTCCAAACACACCTTTAGCCTCCAGGCCATAGCCTTTGCGACCACCTTATATATAGCATTGAAAATAGCTATAGGGTGAAAATTGTCAAAGTAGCTTGGGTCTCGAACTTTAGGAATGAGAGCTATGTAAGTGGCATTTCATTGTTTGGACATTGACCTTTGAATCCTGCATTCCTCCACAGCTGTAAACATATCATGACCAATGATATGCCAAAATTTTTGATAAAACTCGATCTGAATACCATTTGGCCCAGGCGCCTTCCTAGCACCCATAGAGAAGACAACTTTCCTAATCTCCTCCTTGGAGAAGGGAGCCATAAGAGCAACATTTTTTTATTTTGATATATAACTGTCAATGTTGAGCAGTAACCCCTCCTACGCCGCTACATCAAGATTTTCCTGGGCTCTGAGCAAATCTTGGAAGAAATTCTTGCCAGTAATACCAATGCCTTCTTTATTGTCCAAGGAGAGGCCCTCAGGAGTCATGATCTTGGAGATACAATTGTTTTTCCTTCTAACCTTAGTGGAAAGATGAAAGAAATTGGTATTCTTGTCACCATATTTCACCCATTGACCCTGGATTTCTGCTGCCAATATATTTCCTCCATACACAAAATCATGTTATGTTCTTCCAACAACTTCGTCTCCTTGTTACGGATCTCGGAAGAGAGACCCAACTCCGCAATCTCAACTTCCACCATCTGCAACTCTCTCTCAACTCTATCTTTATTCTGAAAAAGATTCCCGAAAACATCCCTATTCCATGACCTGACTTGAAGCTTAACTTCCTTTAGTTTCCTATATAAAATGTACCTTCAACATCCCCTGACTTCTACCTTCCACCAATCAGCCAACCTTTGCTCAAAATCAAGAGCCTCATACCATATTGCCTCCATTTTGAAAGGGCATCCCCTAGACTTACCAGCCTTGTCCACTAGAATGCATATAGGCCAATGGTTTGATCCACCGAAAGGAATAACCTTCGAAGTGAAGCTGTTAGAGCTTAGAAGCTAGTTCGATCCAATTAAAAATCTGTCTAGTCTGATTGCAATATTCTCTTCACCCTCCCTCCGATTTGACCAAGTAAACCAACCCTTCTTGGGTTTAATATATGTGAGAGAAAGATCATCACAACATCTCCTAAAATCTAAAGTGCCAAGAGAACAAGAGGTCATCCCCCCATGTTTATCCTCTGGGGACAAAAAAACATTAAAGTCACCACCAACCAACCAATGATCAGAAATGTGCAGAGTTCTAAAGTTCTTGAGGTCATTCCACACTTCAAGTCTACCCCCTACAAAGTTAGGCCCATAAACATTCATGATCAAAAAGCTATCACTATATCTAATCATATTGCATTTGATGCTTAAACTATGAATCTTGGCATCCACCTCCACCACTTCCATTGAAGCCTTGTTCCAATTAATGGCCAGCCCCCCAGCCGAACCAGAAGCACTGATAGCCACACCATCCCCATTTTTCCAAATTATGGGCATAATCTCTAGAAAGGTATTCTTATCCACCTTGGTTTCTTGCAGCAACACACAATCTGGAGTCTCAATTTCTATCAATCTTCTGAGAAGGCGACGCTTCTCAAGGCCATTGAGGTCGTGTATGTTCTAGCTGATGACCTTCATGATTGCTTGGGACCAAGGAGGTGCCTGCCTCCATTTGAAACAAACTGTCTCATTGAAGCTTGTGTGCCATTTTCTATTTCTTCTAAAGCCTTCTCCTTGGCCTTGCAAGTTTCCCCTTTCCTGCCCCTGGGATTGCTTGACCCACAATCGACCTGCATATTACCTTTCCCCCCACCCCTCTTGGATCTTCTAGTAGTGATGGTCCAGTCATTTTCTTTTTCCGAGCTAGATCCTCCAAAAGCTTCTGCACTGTCAACAGGGGGATCCATTGATTGCTCTCCCCGATTCTGCTTTGAGGCGATATGGTCACCTTGAGGGCTTATCAAAGGCACCCGTTCCCTATCCCCAGACTGGTTGTGGGTATCTTTAGTCGGAGTAGACTCCTGAACCTTAGGAGTTGAGCAACCATCCACCTTGGGCATCGCCAGGTCCAAGGATGAATTTCCCAACAACTCCATCTTGTTTGACTTCCGCCCCACAACTGGAGCACCCAAATCCTATGACCTTCGAACATCACCCAAATTGGGCAATATTGCCTCTTTTTCCTTACTCTCTAGCGGCCTCATGTCACAATTTTTTGCAACATGCCCAATCCGACTACATCCAAAGAATCTAAGGGGAATGCATTCATAATCCACCTGTTGGATTCTTTCCCCAAGGATCGAATTTAACTGAATGGTGTGTTTCAAAGGCTTACTCAAATCCATACTTATGCATATGTGAGCGAAGGGTGTCAGAATCCCACTACCTTGTGGATCAGAGGATTGCAGAAAGGAGCCTATAGTATTGTTGATTAGTTTAAACACCTCCTCCATTCTGAGTTCCATAGGAAGTTTATGCATTCAGATCCAAACCAGGGCAGCCAAGATCTTCTTAGTGTAAGGGTCGAAATTGGGGATCCAAGCCCTAGCATACAGGCCAACATTCCCCATGAACCATGGACCACCCTTAAGAAATTTTTCCCTATCCAATTTAGTCTGAAAGACAAACTGGACAAACCCTAGCGCAAGGAAAGAGATATTTGGCACCATACCGGGCCAAGTGTGAGATGTCCACCTTTTAATGCACTCTAAGGATGGCCAAATTCCAATGAATTTAGTGATGATGGCCCTTCTCCTCAAATTCTCAATCCTGGAGTGCAATAAATTATCTGGAATAGCAATGTTGACAATGTCTTATGATACTACAATGTTTAGATTGCCCACCGCCATTCTTGCCATGTTCTCCAAAACCGGAACCTCAGCGGCGGCTGACCCAACTCCATCACTCCATCTGCTGCACTAAAGTTCGCGATCCCCTGCTCCTGCTTAGACTGATTTTCACACTTGTCTACTCCTTTGCTAGGCGCCATGCTTGTATATATATATATATATACGCTATATATATATGTATGTATGTATATATATGTATGTATATACACACACATATATATACATATATATACATACATATATATATACATATATATACATATACATATATATGTACGCATATATATGTATATATATGTATATACATGTATACATGTATATATCATATATATGCATGTATATGTGCATGTATATATATGATATATACATGTATACATGTATATACATATTTATATACTTGTATATACATATTTATATACATATATATGTATATACATGTATACATGTATATATCATATATATACATGTATATGTACATGTATACATACATATACATGTATATATATGATACATGTATACATGTATATATATGTTATATACATGTATACATGTATATATATATGTATATATACATGTATGTATATAGGTATATACATATATATATGTATGGCATATAGGTATATACATATATATATATATATATAATGCCATATATATATATGGCATATATATATATATATATATGACATATATACATGTATGTATATGTATGTATGTATGTATATGTATAACTCAAATTATTACCAATTTAGGATTAAAATCCTATAAATGCATATTTTGACCATACTAGCTAAAATGAAGAAAAATGTATATGTATGGAGGTGGAATGGAACCTAGAAGTAAGGTGATGTGACTATTTTTTTTCTAATTTCGTTAGGAAAAGAGATCTCCCAAAGGTAGGATTGACTTTCAACCTTTAGGTGATTCAACCCTATTAGGGGATCTATTATTTCCTTTATGACAAAAAATGATAAATATGACTAAAATGCACTTTGGGGAGATAAAATAAAATGCTTAATGAACTCAATTATGCAATGTAAAACTTGAAAAGCTGAAATAAAAGATAGCACAGACATAAACAACAGCTTTCTGACATATCCAAGAAGGGGAAATTGATGTGCACTTGTCACCAAAAGTGGTTGTTGAGTGTCATGTTGGGACAAATTCATCCTCGTGCGAATGGGTTTTAGTACAGGGATTCAAAATTAATTTTCACAATCCTCTGACCCTGGATCTACACTCTTGATTCCTCCAAATTCCATTATCAGAAAGCTAGAAATAAATTATGTGAATGAGTTTGTGGCTTGGCAACTTTGATGACAACTTTGAAAAACTTTGTAAAATTGCACTTTTGATCAATCTTCAATCCTTCTTCAAATGCAAATTTGCACACATAAAGAGAGGGAAGAATTGTTTGTTTTTGGTGAATAAAGGGTTTTCCTTGGTCAAACCTTGATTTGGTAATTAAACCTTGATAATGAAAGAATGATAAATGACAAGGATTGATGAATGAACAAATCTATGTCACAACTCACCAAACCCTCAATTGCTACCCTTAGAGGATTTAAGTCTAACACATCTCTCTAAGGATTGGATCTTGCATGGATTGGCTTGAATGATTGCTTGATTTCATGCTTGAACCCTACATCACAATGTTAGCTCCAAAACATACCATGAACACACATAACTTTGACATGATGATATGATCTTGATTGTTGTTGTAGATTCTTGATAAATATTCTCTTCAATGCTCTTGACAATAATATTTTCTCTTAGGATTGACCTTTCAAAGTCTTAGGATTTGAATTGATAAAAAGACCTTGTATTTATAGGTGTTTATTTAATTTCCCCAAAATTAGATTCCATAAGTTGACATTTGAAACTTGAATTTGAGATTAAAATGTCGCCAAAAACATATTAAAAATTAGGACGTAGGACTTAAGGAGGACCCATTTTCCCTTGGGTGAATGTTTCCTGGGACCTAAATCCAGAACACACAATTTCCATGGTGTTTAAAATAATGTTAACATTTATTTAATGTCGGTTTCCCTTTTAGAAAACATGAATAATAAGGCTTAGGAATGCATAATTTAGGTCATTAGAAGCTTAATTAAGGGACCCAAACATAGTGTGAAAATGTAAAGGTGTGCATTTTTCTACACTACATTTAGCCCCCACCTGAGTGAGAGTATGAGCCCTATGCTCAAACTCACACTAAAGTGGACGAATAAGTCAAGAGAGGTCTAATTATACAATTGTTAGAAATATGAGATAACAAAGATCAAGGAGGAGGATCAAGCCCCCAGGATCAAAAGATCCCATGGAAAACCAACAAAGGCACAAAGAAACATACAAATGTAGCAATGACACAAGGTACAACATCATACAATGTCAAAATTAATGCAAAGAAAAGATGAAATAGCAATATGCATTATGCCAAGTCCATAAAACATGCTCTCATGGCACCACGAGTAAGCAAGTTACGTTATGGAAGGTGGCCACAAGAAACATGCCCACAAGTGTAGTTCGATATACACTCGATGAGCCTAAACAAGTGAGAAACACACAAGGTCTAGTGCAGTCTGATATACACTAGGTGTGTACCCACAAAACAAGTGGCAATTGGCTTGGCCAGGTCTACAAGCTCCCATACGTTAACCATACCAAAAGTTATACTCTTTGATAACTTTGATAAGGTGCCACATATGAAAATCACAAGGCTAGCAAGTTGCGCTATGGTAAGACACTCATGAAACAAAGGCACTACCAAGCAAGTTGTGTTATGCTTTATGGCCAAAATTTTTGGTTTAAGATAGTCAAAGGGGTTTTGCTTAGTTCCGAAAGGTCTCAGTTTAGGGAACATCACGCTTGATATCACCATCAAGAGAGGACTAGTTGAGAGATAAAAGATTCACACCTTAGGGGATACAATCCATAGCATTGCCACTAAGAGGAATGTCATATTCCAAGAAAGGTCATGCTCTTGAAGGACATCAATCCCAATTTAACCAACAAGAAGACACATCAGGTGAAATAAGAAGGCTACACTTTGAACAGGAGGTCACTACATCAAGCAAGCGACAAGTGAAAGATATAATGCCCCTCACTTTAAAGAAATTGCTAAACACCATGTTGTGAGCAATTAATTTAAAGTATAATATTATAAAAGCTAATAGATGAAAGAGACATGAGAGCTTATTTGGAAAGCCCTATGCCAAACATATGTTTCCAAATGAAGCTATGCCATGAAAAGGAGATTTCCTCCCATATTCAATCCTAAGATAACAGATAAGGGATCCGTGGATTTGGGTTCAACGTATGTATTTGCTACAGTGATATAATCGAGCTCGAAATCATCGTCATTCCCCAAATAACTCATGGAACAATGAGCAAAAAGGGAGAATGACACATAAAGAGAGAAAAAAAATGAGAATCCTTTTGGGTCAACATGGAAGAGACCTAAATGTCTTGACGCTTTGCATCGCCCCCAAAAGGAAACACAAGACAAAAGACAAAGACAATGGTTACGACATATACAAGAATGTAGATACAAATAGAAGAATATCAAGAAAGATACACTTCCTTTGTATCCTTGCACCAACGAGTGACAAGGGTCATCCACAGTAGGCTCACAACATAAGGAAACACCAAGCAACATAGTACGAGAGATCATATTATGTGCATGCAATCACACAAAGAACATGAAAAGAAGACAAATAAAAGACTAGTATGACACATGCGTACTAACCTAAAGCAAGTTGTTTGCATATCAATCTTGTTTATCATATACAAAAGGTGGATGAATAGCCAAAGGGGCAACAATGAGTGCCATACTAGGACAAGGCTATCTAACCCCTTGCCCCCCAAATGCAGGACAAGGATGAGTCGAGATAGGTGTTGAGAATGTGCTCCTTGCAATATAGAAACGATTTGCATTAAATGTAATACATGTAATAGTGAGTATGCTATGATTCTACAACTATCACATGGAAAGGAGAAAAATGTATGCATTCTAAGGTACTATCTCAATGATATCAAATTCATCTAGGATCCTCTTCAAAGCACAACACTCATCAATAGTATGCCCAATAATTTTATGATATTGACAATGAAACATGTTTGTACTTTTTCCTTTTTGATCTTCTTTGATAGGAGGTAATGTTATGTGTCCTTGGTTAAGGAGTGTGTGTAGGGCTCTTTCATTTGTAGACATTGGATAAGGAAATTTTAGCTTCTTAAGTTTGTAGGGCTTGGATTTCTTACTTGATTGGGAAACTTGTTGAGGTGGAGGTGGAGGATCCAAGGTTACTTGGTCATGCTCATGAGGCCTTAATTGGTTTTTTGAAATGATATTTTGAAAGAGAATACCTTTCCCATTAGAAGAGGTAGCAAGAGGAGGAGATCCTTTATATCCTAGTCCCTTGGTGTCTTATGATGTTTGTTGTTATAACCATTGATGGATTCCATGTTCATTAGTTGTGTCACATCCTTGTTTGCTTAAGACTTTGAAGCCTTGACCATAAATCTCTTCTAAGTTGATGGGTGTATTAGTAACTTGATGAGAATAAGATAGAAGAGAATCACTATTGTCCTTGTTAACAAGTTCTTTCATGATTGATGATTGAGGCTTGTTTTGAGTTTCAATTTTAGGATGTAAAAGGTTGAATATATCAAGTGATGGGATGATAAGAGGTGTTATTTGTTGCATGGATGGATAAAAGGATGAATTATTCTCAAGGTTGCATAGGGAGTCTTGTATGAATTGTTGCATGATATCTTCATCTTGGCCCAAGATGTCCACCTCACGGGGATAGTCATTAGAAGGTGAATATTCATGAGTGTTATCAATTACATTAGGATCGTCGCCAAATATACAACTTGAAACATCAACCAACGATCTTAAGGTCATCCATATGTTACCAAAACACATCTCCATAATGAAGTTTAATACAAGTTTTAGATCTGAAATGATAATTGATTGATTGTAAAATGTAAGAACCTAAAAATGATGTCTTTTGAATGCAAATTCTATGTTTGAACTATGCACTTGTTTTGACCAATTAACTTGAATGCAAACAATTTTAGAAAACTATAATTCCAGAAACTAAAACTAATATTTGAAAACAACCATAAATAAAGCAAACAAAGATAGATTAATGTCCAAAAATTTAGAAAATGACTTGTATTTAAGGATAGATTCGCTCTAAGGTGAATGGGTCCTTGCACAAGGGTTGAAAAAATTAAAATCTGGGTTTCTGAGTTGATATTTAAGGTCTTTGATTCAGGTTTAAACAAACACTTTCAGTTACAAATTTCCAAAAAATTATGATGAAAATGCAAGTGCAATTTGATAACAAACAACAAGCAAAATGACAACTTTCTAGATGCAATTTTGTTTGAATTTTTTGATTTAAGTGAATGAAAAACACTAATATGCAAACTATTATGTAAAATGAATGCAATATATATGCCAATTTTTTAATTTTTGAAGTTTTAAACAATGCAAAATGCAACTTTAAAACCCTAAATGGAATGCAAACTAATGCAATTTTGAAAACACTAAATGAGATGCAAATGCAAAATCCTATAGCTAGGGTTTAAAGGATCTTCAAATTAGAAAGCTTATAGTGCAAGAATGTCGAGTTCACCAAAATGAAATGAAGAAAAATGTATATGTATGGAGGTGGAATGGAACCTAGAAGGAAGGTGATGTGCCTATTTTGAACTTCTAATTTCATTGGGAAAAGAGATCTACCAACTTAGGTAGGATTGAATTTCAACCTTTAGGCGAGTCAACCCTATTAGGGGACCTATTGTTTCCTTTATGACAAAAAATGACAAATATGACTAAAATGTAATTTGGGGAGATAAAAATAAAATGCTTATTGAACTCAATTATGCAATGTAAAACTTGAAATGCTGAAATAAAGGATAGAATAGACAAAAAAATAGTTTTTCAACATATATAAGAAGGGAAAATTGATGTGCACTTGTCACCAAAAATGGTTGTCGAGTGTCCTGCTGGGACAAATTTTCCCTAAGGAAAATGGGTCTATATACAGGGATTCAAATTTTGTTTTCACAATCCTCTAATCCCAGATCAACACTCCCAATTCCTCCAGATTCCACTTTTGAAAAGCTGGAAATAAATTTTGCAAATGAGTTTTTGTGGCTTGACAACTTTGATGACAACTTTGATAACTTTGACAACTTTGTAAAATTGCACTTTTGATCAATCTTCAATCCTTCTTCATCTACAAATCTACACACATGAAGAGAGAAAAATTGTTTGTTTTTGGTGAATAGGGGTTTGCCTTGGTCAAACATTGATTTGGTAATTAAACCTTGATAATGAAAGATAATGATAAATGACAAGGATTGATGAATAAACAAATCTATTTCACAACTCACCAAACCCTCAATGGCTACCCTTAGAGGACTGAAGTCTAACACATCTCTCTAAGGTTAGATCTTGCATGGATTGACTTGAATGCTTGCTTGATTTGATGCTTGAATGCTTGAAACCTACATCACAATGTTAGCTCCAAAACATAACATGAACACACATAACTTTGACATGATGATATCATCTTGATTGATGTTGTAGATGCTTGATAAATCTGCTCTTCAATGCTCTTGACAATAATATTTTCTCTTAAGATTGACCTTTCAAAGTCTTAGGATTTGAATTGATAAAAAGACCTTGTATTTATACCCGTGTTTATCTAATTTCCTAAAAATTAGATTCCATAAGCTGCCATTTGAAACTTGAATTTGAATTACTATTTTTTTGATTCGTAATAGCAGCCAGGCTACAAAATTATATTAATTCAAGCAAAAAATTTACATCTTTCAATTCTTCCCCCAGGGGAGCTGTTACAATCAAAATGTGGCATTTCACCAACGATTCACAACATACAGAGAAAGCAAAAAATAGACGCTACCAACCATAGTCAAAAACTAACTCCTGCCCCTTAGGCTTATAAGTCTTTGTAGAAACGCCCTGAGCCAACCAAGTTTGCAAAGGCATGGCACCATTCCATGCCTAAAACTACATCCAAGCCCAAGCGACGACTCAAAAATTTGTGACCAACTGAAGCCCACTGTTTGTGATGTCGTAAATCCTCTCCTTGCAAGTCCAAAATGAAGGGGTTCCAATCCACTTCAATCCCCTATTCAAACATTCACTCCACATCGTCTGGCCAAGGCAAGCCCACTCCAGGGATGGCAACTGCAACTATATCAATGTCTCCTACCAAAATTGAACCTTTAAACACCGAGCATAGCAAAAGCAAACACCTTTCCTTAGGCAGGTTTAAATCCATTAGCAATGCTAGGAACTGGGATGCGATATCAAAATTTGCCCTCGTTTGATTCTTGGAGAGGCAATAAGCCTTCCCCAACACCATTCTTACCACCTCTAAACAAAGAATATCCTTATTCCGACAGATGTTTTTCAACCACTTATCTGATATGAAGCCAAGGAAGGTAGACTCCTTCAAACTGTGAAGCTTCACTGGCATATGTATTATAGAAGCTTTGTTGGTGGCCATTGTTTCATTGAAATGCATGATAAATAGGGTTAATACCAACCTCCACATTAAACGTCGATCGCCACTCCAGCTCCGCATTGTCCTTTCAGCTGCCAATTGAATGTTTGGCCTAAGGAATTTAGTTAATGCTCACGCTAATTCCGACACCACTAATGCTGAATTCCAAGGGATATTAAGTGGTGGTACTGATGATGTCCTCTATGTCTGACCGACAGGCATTCCTTCTCTCGATGTTACTTCGGGAATCCCTCTATCTCTTCATCTTAAGCTCCAAATCTTGCCTTAATGAATGCTATCCTCCTTAAACGATGATCCTGTCATTTCCCCCAAAGTGTCCTTCGTCAGCTCCACAAACGAATTTAATGATGCTTGCTTTCTCTCAAACCATGTGTCAAGGCCCATGAGCCAATCTAGCCATCTTGGCATAGAAAAAAGCTCCTTTAACGACACATGGACCAACTTGAATTTAAATTATTAAAATGCCACCAAAAACATATTAAAATTGGGACCTAGGACTTAAGGAGGACCCATTCACCCTTGGGTGAATGGGTCTTGGGATCTAAATCTAGGACACAATTTCCAAGGTGTTTAAAATAATGTCAGTGTTTGTTTAATGTCGTTTTCCCTTTTGAAAAATGGGAATAATAAGGCTTAGGAATGCATAATTTAGGTCATTAGAAGCTTAATTAAGTCCAATTAATTGAGGGACCCAAATAAAGTGTGAAAATGTAAAGGTGTACATTTTTCTACACTACACCAACAAAGCCCAATGTTGTTCCGGAAGGGCAAAGAGGACGATGGGGGAGTGGGTAATGTTGTGTGATAGGTTCATGACAGCGAAGGACAAAGTCTACCAAACCATAGGTGCATGAAACCCTTAAGAGTCCACCATATGAAACCCATAAATGGTATGTACATATATATACACACAGTCAGCCAAATGATAGGTGCATGATACCTTTAATAGGGTGAGTTGTATACATTGTTTATAGATATTGCAATAGGTCTTATATCTTATTTGACTGGTTGTATGTACACACACACACACACACACTCACACACACACACACACACACACACACACACATATATATATATGTATATATATCTATCTATACACAGTCAATCATAAAATAGCTGCAATAAACCCTTTATAGTTGAGCTTATCATAACATCAAATACTGTCAATATACTTCTCAAAATTGCAAAACTATAGAAAAAAATGTCAAGCATGTATCAAGTGTTTAATGTTATTGTAGTAGAATTTACATATTTTTTGATCGATTGTGTGATATATACACACATATATATGTGTATATACACACACACATGTGTGTGTGTGTGAAATGAAGAAAAATGGAGGAATGATGTGAAAGATGGGGTTTAATGAAATGACCTAACACACTCCTTCTTTTCCCTGATTTCTATAGAAAAAGAGATCTCCCAAGGATAGGGTTGACTTTCAACCTTGAGGAGAATCAACCCTATTAGGAATGTCTACTGTTTTCTTGTGACAAAAAATGACAAAAAGGATTGATTAGCAGTTTTGGGAGATAAATTTAAATGCATTAACAAACTCAATTATATGACCTAAAACTTGAAATGCAAAGTATTATGATAGCATAAATGGAAACAATAACTTTTAGGCAGATCTGAGAAGGGCATGATGGTGTGCACCTGGCCTAGAAAACTAGGTTTTGCACTCTATAGCAAGACTCATTCACCCAAGGGCGAATGGGTCCCTATGTCCTTTTTTGAAACTTGAAAAGTTGGATTTGTAGTACTTTTTCTGCACTTTACTCCTATACCTACAAATATGGGCTTTCAGATCCAAGCCTATGACAAATTTGCAAAATAAAATGTTGTTTTGTGTGGGTAGGGGTTTGCCTCGGTCAAACTCCAAGTTTGGTAATTAAACCTTGATGATTGATATAGATAAGTGATAAATGATAGTGTGTGCAAGCCCTAACCTAAGTGCATCTAACGTTGTTATGATCTAATATGCAAAGAAACCCTACTCAATTGCATTAACACACAATTTCTATATGATGATGATAAATATCCAATTAGGGAGAACTCAAAACACCCTAATAAATTTGAAATATGATAATGCCTTGCTGTAGGTTGGTAGTAGAATGAAGATAGAAGAATGGTCAAGTGCATCTCCCGAACCTAGAATCCATCGCACTCCACCATAGGCATCAACCTTCAACCACAGACAATGCTTCATCAAATCTTTGACAAAATGAGCTTGACGACCTACAAATACACACAAAATGTTGCTCCAAGACTTCAACTTTGCTTGCTTGAATGTTCTCCAAAAGTTCTCCTCTTCTCCTTGATCTCTCTTCTCTAGTTTGAAATGGTGAAAATGACTAGGTTTTATAGGCTTCTTCTCTAATTTTATGAATATTAGATCCCTATAGCTAACATTTGAAACTTGAATTTGGGACTTTAAAATACCGCCAAAAACATATTTAAATTTGGATTTTGGATCTTAAAGGGGATCCATTCGCCTGTCCTGGCCTCAAAATCTAAGACCAATGTGTTTTCAGGATCATTAATTCATTAAATGCATGTTGCAATGTCAGAAAATGATAAAAATAGGCCTTGGGATCCATAATAAAGGGAATTAGGGGTCTATTTATGAAGAGTAAAATGCATAAATGTAAGGTCACTAAAATAGGTTCAAATTAAGTGTGAAATTGTACTATCCCTTAGAAAGGAGTACAATTTTCTACACTACAATATGTACATAGTCGGCCATAATATAGTTGCAAAAAAACCCTTAAGAGTCGAGCATATCATAACCTCAAATATTGTAAATATATTTATCATAACATAGTTGCAGAAAAAATGCAACAAAAATTGAAAAAAAAAATCATGCAATGGATAGATATTGCCCTTGTGAGGTTGGAAGACAACCTCACTTGTGATGGCAAAAGTTAATTATGTTTCCTTTTGGCAATGGAAGTGTTGAAAAACATAGAAAACCTGAAAAAATGCATCACCATGACTCGCCCCTAGCCTCACCACCGTCGGCTGCGAAGTGCACCAACATTGGTCCTTCAATGGATAGCTTAATGTGCAGACGCCAAGCATGAATGATGTAGTAGAGAATGAAAAACAAACCCTACCAAATGAAACACATGTCGAAGTGAATGGGAAAAAGGCCGATGATGAAGGGGAGTTGGATAGTAAATGCACAACAAATACGAGTTAAGTGCGCCAAGATTGGCGTGGCGGGAAACAGGTAAACATGTACCGCGCGTCCACCATTAGTCTATGCCACTTTTGAACTCGAAAAAGTGTATTTTGAAAAGCGGTCTGAAAATTTTGAAAAATGTGTGCAAAAATTTCCTGATTGAATTCTTTTGGGTTGCTAGGTAGACTCTTTCAGATGTTCCTGATTGAATTTTTTTGGGTTGCTAGGTAAGACTCTTTCAGATGTGAGAAAAAAAATCCGACCAACATGAACCCCTCATACAACATCACCACAATCAGTCCCTGTCCCTTATATCGAAGTAAACTAGAATACAGAATAATAAGCGAAGCTTCTAACGCCAAATAGGTTTCTGACAAGAAGCGGTTATATCCGCAATGGAGTTATAGAGAGCGAAAGTAACCGACCGTTAATTTTTTTTAAAAACACAGGTGAGCCGAGGAACAGAAGGCAAGATGACAGTAGCAGAGAGACATTGAATATCTAGTGTTTTGGCGATTAAATATCCATCCAAGTTTTACAGACAGCGAATATATTCATTGTATTGGCTAAAACAGCAAGTGTCAAAGATGATGTCCGCTGACATTCCTCCCAATCAAACGATTTACGTCAACAATCTCAATGAGAAGGTTAAAAAAGAAGGTATTGCTTTTTCTTGTTTTCTTTTCCTGTGAAAATTCCAGTGCTATTTGTTTCACTTTGTCTATTTGTCAAGGCATAGGTTGAAGATGGAGAAAAAATAAATTGTTTTTGTAAACGTTATAAACCCTAGCTTGGTGTCCTATGGCTGCATTTTTCTCATTGTAGCGAGATTTTTTATTTTCAATCGAGACCTCGGCCGACGCATATATCAAACTAGCTCAGCTATATTAATATATAAGTTCTTTTTCAACAGACGTTACTTCCGATGTTTTCGTTTGCCTTTTTCTTTTTTTAAATTATTACAGAAACTCCAGTGGAAATACTGGAATTGATAGCTTGTTGTCAAAGTTAAAAACCTTTTCCCAAATATTTTACTCCCATTGTATTAGGATTAGAAACAATGACGTGG
Organism: Sequoia sempervirens; assembly: GCA_007258455.2. NCBI lineage: Eukaryota > Viridiplantae > Streptophyta > Pinopsida > Cupressales > Cupressaceae > Sequoia > Sequoia sempervirens. The sequence goes on along the minus strand of VDFB02218209.1, from coordinate 133,516 downwards.
AAGCATTGGGAAGGATGCTTATTGGCAAAGATAAGACCTGAATTTATATGGGTTTGAGCTATTGATCTTTGCAAACAGCTGTATGTTCTTAGAGCCTTTATGAAGTGGGTTTCCATCATTGAGCTAAACTGGAATTTGTACTGGAGAACGAAATGTTTGTTTAATAATTTTGGCTCGGTGTCCTGCACTGAGACACTGGTGTGTGGGTGAGATTGATTTTATCATTCATTTCAGAATATACCTTATTAAACTACATAACATCACTAACCCATATTTCAACACCTAAGAACTTATGAGACATGCTGTACGTGTTGGGTGCCATCTCATTTCAGTCAGGATTTGAGCCTCTCAATGATTTCTCTCTGTCATGTGATTATGGCTTTCCAGCTTAACACGGGAAAAATTCAGGCAAGCAAGGAAAAGTTATATTACCATCTGTCTGGCCTAAACCCATTTCCACAGAAGTTGGACGTATTTTCAGAAATACAAGAGTTAAGAGTCCAGACCAAAACTGGCTTATACAACTAAACCTGTCATTGGAGTTTGGATGTAGATTCAGAAATATAGGAGTCCAGAGTCCAGACCATAACTGGCCTACACAAAATTACAACCGAGAACATTAGCCTGCCCACAACAAGATGCAGACTACTGCTTTCACAGATCTGATTCTTCATAGTTTATTTTATGAACAGTACAAAATCTCTGCAAACTCCTCTGTTTCACGGATCCTTAAGTAGAGATGCAGTGTTGGATTGTACAGTTAAGAGTCCAAATATGTCAAGCAATAATGGAGTGGAAATTATATCAAAACATACAGTTAGAGGGATTTGGCTGTTTAGACTTCCAAAACTCATGATGTAGAAAGAAAAACGAATTGACCAACCTGAATTCTGTCTCTCTCATTCCTCCTTTTCTTGATAAATCCCCTAAAATGAAATCCGCTTCCCCCCTGAAAAAATCAATTGTAGTAATGGGGCTCAAAGAGTGCCTGTAAAACTCTGTTTTTACATTACAATGATTCAAAAAGCATTAAGACAACAAGATGTTAGACAGGTCATGGAAATTTACAGTCTACATTTTCTGCTAATTATCACTTAGATGAATGGAATTGAGTGATAATGAAGGTGATTGTGTAAGTAATCAGATATACCTCTAGCTTCTGTGGTCCAGATTTAAAGGTTGATTGCCATTAAATCTCATCAAATCTCAGTGCTCCATCCTGCCATGTTTCTTGGCTATATATCAAGTCCAAAGTCGTGTAAAGGGATAAAATAGGTCTGCACTGGTAGATGGCATCAAGTAATTCTTTCCTCTCAATGCAACTCTTACAACTTCTTCCTCAAAGTCAATATTTCCAATATTTTTTGGCTATATATCAAGCTCACATTCCAGCAAAGGGACAGAAAAGGTCTGTGCTGGTAGACTGCAGTAAATAGTTATTTCCTCTCAATGTAACCCCTTCAACTGCTCCAGCAAGGTCAATAAGGATTATGCACAGTAATGCAGTATGTTTCTTGAAATTGAATTGGGTGAGTGTAACACGGGTTTATTTGCATTCATTTTTGTGGTTAATGAGCCAACACCTATTTGGATGAGGCAAACTTTCTTGCCAAGTATACAAAGATGATACATTATACTACCAAATGTACTATTGTGGTTTTACTGCTTGGAGAATTGAGGTGATTGCCCCTGCGAATAAGTTGTAAGCATTGGGAGACTTTACTTCCATTTATCAATGCCTACTTCCCTGTTGGAGATCCTCAACAGCCAAACTTGACTCTTGTGTTGTATAAGTGCAACTGCGCAAGTATAATTTGAGCTGTGATACAAATTTAAAAAATAACCACATAATTATCCACAAATTTAATGTAAAGACCTCAACTAAATGCATACATAATAACAAACCCAGAAATACTACAACAATAAATATTTTTTATTTTATTTTATATTGTATTCAAACACACATACAGCTTGAAATCCACCAGTCTGATACTAACAAATCTGAACATACTAGTCTGATATATATGCCTGAATCATGAAATGCTCCTTGAGGGTTTCCATCCCCACAATTGTCTGATATCTGCTCCTTGAGGGTTTCCATCCTCAAAATGTTTTGATTTCATGCCTGAAGGTTGCCGTCTTCAAATGCTTCAGCTGCTGTAAACAGTGTCACATTCCTGAGAATGAAATGATTTTTGTTTTTAATTTTCAGAACCCCTCCCAATGCTTTCTATATTCTATGCTATCTGTGCCCCTTAATCATAGGCAATATAACTGACAAATCCATCCTGAAATCAATGGCAGACTGAAACTGAACTGATAACTCAAACCCAAACTGTAAATTGAATTTGAACTGATAACTACTAGGCGAGACACCAAGTCAGCTGCCTTATTCCGTTAATCAATTTTTCCTAACAAACAGTAACTACAGTCTAACTATCTGCTACTTCCATGCTGACAGTCAACTCACATAACAGCTCACTTGCACCATGAATATAAAATATGGGATATTACAAGTCCTTCCTCCTCAAATTTGCTTACCCTCAAGAAAGACAAAGCTGAGTGATCTAAAATGTTAGCTGATTCCCTTTGGTTATGGAAGACCAATTGGTGATACCTCATCCTCCTCCGCACTTTGTGTCTCCATACATGGCTAATGGCTTAATCTCTCCCTTGTCATTGGAGTACACCTCAGTTAGATGTACTTGCCCCTTTCCCAAGCACATATGTGTAGGGTCCCAAGTTTCCTTGCAGCTGAAGCATAACTGCTCCCTCTACATCTCATTGTGGGTCATGCAACTTGGTCGTTGACTCTCAAAGGTGTGTTCCATCTCCTGGTTGGAAGGGTGCAGCCCCCAATCTATGTAGAATTTTTTTGTGCAGAGTCTTTTTCTGTTGTTGTGGCACACTTGTACTCACACCTCTAATGGTAGACTCTTGGAAGGATCTGCTGGCTGTGGTGGTCTCCCATCAACACTCTTTTGATTATTGTATACATTGAGTTCAAGGGCTTTAACTACGCCTTTGAGGGGCTTTCTCAACCCTTCCATGAAGAGAAAAGTCAAATGCCTCTCTGACACATTAGGTACCATCATGGCTACCCTTTGGAATTCAGCCATGTATGCATCCACTGGGCCATGGTGTTGTAGCTGTATCAACTCCCTAAAATGCTCCTCTTGGTGTTGCCTCTCAAATCTGTTGGTCAACCTCATACAAAACTGCTTGTAGGTGGTGATAAGGTTATGCCCTTGAATGACTAGTCCGTGATAATATCACTCGTGCAGCTTGTTTCAGGTGAAGGATGGCAGTTTTAATTGCTTCCTCCTCACTGTAATGAGCATTACAAGTATTGTACAACTAATTAATGACACCTGAATTTATAAAAAACACATCACATTGAAATACTGTATTTTAGTGACAACACAAAATTGGATTAATAGATAAATAACAATAGGCTACTGCACCAAACCTACAACACACACGATGACTTGCAAACAATTCTCCAAAACTGATTGACTGTGTACTGTGTACTATTGTGACAGACCACCGAACATTTGCCAAAAATGAAGAAAAATATTTTCTTTAGCACAATTGTATCCCATGGATGAGAGAGCTAAAGGGAGTCAAAGGGGTTTTGTCCTTGTGTTTCAAGATTCAAGGGATTTTGCCCTCAAATCAGCTACAAAACACTAATTTAGAAATATAGCAGCAAAAAGGGAGACACTTCTAATAGCTGAACACCTCATTTTATGGCACAAGAGAGAGATCAAATCCCAGTGCACTAATAATTTGATTGCATTCCCAGAATAGCAAATACTATTCAAGTCAATATAAGGCAGACAAGGATTAGGAGCTCAGTGATAGGCAACCAATCCTAGCACCTCAACACAACAAGCTAACTTACAAATGTAGCAAGATCCAATTGACAAATGCAGCACGGAATGACAACAATTCAGAAACTATGAATTAGAATGCAAATTACACTTGCCCATAGGCACACAGCCAGCCATTGGCATTACAATTCAACTTGGAGAATTTCCAACAATTCTGGTGATCATCATAGTGCAGTAGGTCAGCAGAAAAAGAAATAATTTTACTTCGACAACCCCTTCACCTGTCTTTTTTGTCATTTTTTCCTGTCCAATGCTGATCTTTATAGGAATCATCTCCCCATAATAGATAAATGCAGATAACATAGCTGCTGCCCAGCAAGGTAATTGTCGCTGACAGTAAGGGCATGACAAGAAATAGGCATAGGAATAAAATGCTTGAGAGAATAAAATGGTAATAGTTTACCTGGTCGAGTGTTGGTTGAGGGCAAATGCAGAGCAATGACAAGTAGCAACGGCATGCAAAATCACATTGACCTTTGCTAGAAGCCACACTATTCGAAGACAGTCAAAGCTGCAAACTTTAACCTCACCATTGTTTGCAGACAGTCACTCTTTTATGCAAAACAAATGTCGACAACAACACACTTGTGGCTTCGCTATCTGCCATGTTGGATTTTGGTGAATATTAAAATGTCAAAGCGAAAACAGAATTCTTTTTTGAACAAAAGATTAGGGTTTTCACTCATTCAAAAAAGTGAAAAAAAAACTTTAGACTAGTTGAAACGTTTCTACCTCCAAAAATCCGAACCCTATTCAATTCCATAGGGATTTTGAGCAGTACTCAATTCTGGGATGTACCATACCCAATATTAGCAAGTAAAATTGGTGATTCAACAACTTAGTTAATAATGAGTCTTTTTGTCCTAAAAATCTGTTTTTAAAAAAAGAAAGTATTTAAAAAAAATTGTAATAATAAATTTTCCCGATTTGCCTAGGGTACACCAAGGGTTCTTCCCCAAGACTCTAGATTTGTCCTCAGTGCATCTCAATCTACTTGGAACATGTTCGCAATCTTGGGGACAACCCTACGCATACCTAAAAGGTACACATTTCCAAACCCGTTTAGTGTGGGTACAACCCTAGAAAATGTAATTGGGAGGAAGCAGTAGTATTAGGGATGATCCCTAGGCATACCTAGGTGGGACTCAACTAGGGACCTGTACATGGAATTGTTCAATATGGGCATGTCTTTGGAAAGTGTAACTAGGATACCTTGGTGGAACCCATGCTAGGATACATTTGGTATGGATACGCCCCTAGAAATGGCCAAACCTAGAAATGTAGGGGTTTATTTCAAAAATTGCTTAAATATGTTTCTTATTGACAATTTGACATTATTGCCACATGGTGTGGCTTGATGCAAGTTTTCTCAACAATAATGTATCTACAATTCATGCATACTGCATTCAAGTCATTCATAAATTTATATTGTAGCAGTAAGGGATAACATTGTGATCCATAATTGATAGTCTTTGCAAGGAAGCTAAGGTAGTGGAACAACTTCCTACACTAATCTTGAGAGGAGGATAAGGCAAACATTTACAGATCTTTACAATAGTTACAAAAACTTAAAACAAAAATAAACATAAATATCATGCATACCACAACACAGTGATTTATGTGGGGAAAACCCTTTTGGGAGAAAAACCCCACATTCCAAAAGCCGCCCAATATATTATTCATAAATCACGAAGATTACAATATACTTGCAAAGCAAGCTTCTCACAGGAGTATCACCGACCAGAGATCCAAAGACAACACGACCGCAGTCAAACTCTTAGAATACATCACAATACATAGTTGTAATACAACACCCTCATAAAATAGGGTTGCTTTCTAGGGCAAGACAAGCCAACAAAATATCTACCATCAGATTTGAGACCTAATGATGAACAATCTAGATTTACAATAATAAAATATACATAAAATGTGGCTTTTGGAGGTGCTGCCCTCGAATTCCATGTACATAACAATACACAACCCTAATACAACACCCTCATAAAATAGGGTTGCCTTCTAGGGCAAGACAAGCCAACAAAATATCTACCATTAGATCAGAGACCTAATGATGAACGATTCAGATTTACAATAATAAAATATACATAAAATGTGGCTTTTGGGGGTGCATGGCCCTTGGACCCCCTACTAGGGGGATGAGCTCCCCCAGATCCCGCAAGGGAGGTACTCTGCTCTCCCCCCCCCTGCACACCCTCGCACTCACCTATAGTAAACCTTATGTTATGTTTCCCCCATTGTGGTGTGTGGCCCTCAGACCCCCCGCCAAGGGGATGAGCCCCCCTAGATCCCACAGGAGGGGTACCCCCCCCCCCCTCCCGCGCTCACCTATCAATAGTAAACCTTATGTAATTGCAAGGTTGAGACATTTTCCCAACAGTCTTCATGTTTTGGATGTTTCAGAGTGAATGCTTATGGCTTGAAATTTGGAACTGTCTTCTTCCAGTTTCTTTTTGTAATTTTTGCAATAGGCGTTTTTCATTTTAAATTCTGTACTTTTAAATCCTTCCGTTCCCTAGATTAAATCTTTTGTGGTATTTTTGATAAATATGCAAGTCTCTTTGTAGCATATAAAACTTAAATGTATGTGTGAACAATTTTGTTTAATAGCTGGATATTTCTGGAGTACTGTTTAATTTTTGAGCAGTGGAGGGTCTAGGTTATTCCTAGTTTATATTCCAAATCCTTGATTTTGGTAAGGGGTGATTATTGTGACACAAGGATCTTGCAAAGTAAATGATACTAAAGTTAATCTGGTGGGTTCCTCTATCAACAAAGAAGGTGGCATGGGAAGAGGTAAGAGTCACGTCACACGTGGCCTTGGTAACTTTATTCAATTTCTCTATATAATTCTCAGATTTTGAAGGGGTGCTGAGCAGAGACCTTATGAGCGGCAGACATAGGATTATTTGACAGGGATAAAGGACCTATCAGGTGAGCCCTTTGCATTTGGCCTATTTGGATATCGATGATGTCATTTCAGAAATAAATAAGTAGAAGCCTTCAGGATCTTGCATGCACCTGCATCTTCCCAAATTTTTTCGTATGAGGGGGTTGAAGTTCAATACTCACTTGGATTAAAGTTGTCCTAGCTGCTGATGGTTCTGGGTATTTCTTTAGTATGGCAAAAATAGCCCTAGCTAATGATGGCTACAAACGTACAAGTATTTCTTTATTATGTTTGCCATTTAAAATATCACTAGCGGATAATGGTTCCAGGTATTCCTGTGGTATGGTTAAAATAGTCCTAGCTAATGATGGTTACAAACTACAAGCATTTCTTTATTATGTTTAAAAGTACTCTAGATAATGAGGGTTTCTAGTATTTTTCTTATTAGGGTGAAGATGACTTTAGCTGGAAAAATACTTGAAATGGGCGAGGAATACTCAGATTACTTTCTTTCTTATATCTTCCTTGGTTTAATCTTTTGTTTTTGTATTGTTACTTATTAATTTTTTTTTTCTATATAGTAGTTTTGATAGCTCATTATATTGTTTACTGATGTTTTTTTTTGAGGTGAGCATCAGACTTGATTGAACTATTTATCCAAATCTACATTCTTTGTAATTTCTTTGTTTAATTTAACTTTTGGACTGAACAGAGATCAAGAAATCTCTTTATGCACTCTTCTCTCAGTTCGGAAGGATAGTGGATATTGTTGCTCTAAAGACTATGAAGCTCAGAGGTCAGGCATTTATTGTTTTTGATGAAGTTACAGCTGCCAGCAATGCACTCCGACAAATGCAGGGCTTCCCATTCTATGATAAACCAATGGTAGGTTAATAGCCAATGCAAATGTTAGTGTTTCATATACTCATTTCTGCTAAACCTTTTTTGTTTTTACTCCTTTTTTATTCCATTAGACTTGATTAGTGACTAGCATTGATTATCAAACATAAATTTATTTGTGGTGCTTATGCACATTAATTGTTTTGAGCCTGCATTATCTACCATGTGGGATATGTATGGTGTTATTGTTGGAACTGGTTTCTGTACAGCCATTCTACAGAGAAAGGCAACAGAGAAAAATACTTGAGATTTGTCTGTTATTTCTTGAATGTAGGGAATTTAGGGCTTGAATGCCGAGTATGAATGCTTATTATAAAGCTGTTAGGAGTACTGCTCCCAGTAAATTCAAGTATCCCCAAGTATCAATACTTAGTTACTGGTGCCAATGGTAAATACTGATATGCATAAATGATAAAGCAATCAATAATTCTCAAGTGATATGTATTTGTTGCAGCTTTGCAATATCTCTTGGCTGAAAGCCATTCAAATAATGCTAAAGCCAGCTATTGTGTATTTAATCTGCTTTGCAGACACGCCTCTCTCTCTCACACTTAGTGTGTAACATGCTTGGAAAAGTGTAGTCAAATATCAAGAAAATGATTGCTGTTTGTCTCTATAATTTTGACTTGTTATTTTTTGTATGGCAGAGGATACAGTATGGAAAGACAAAATCAGATGCTATAGCAAAGGCGGAAGGTACATTTGTACCGAGGGAAAAGAGGAAAAAACAGGAAGAAAAAGGTGAGTTATTTGGTGATGGGGACTCTTAGTTTTTATATTCATCTGTTACAAGTTCTGAAATGATGATTAGAAAGCTTCTGGCAGAAAACTCTGAATTTTGTTTCAACGTTTTGGATCACAATCCATGATCCATCATCAGGATGAGCAGAGAATAAGATGTACATTGCAGATCTAAGTTAAAAAGAATAGGGAAGGGGTAAGATACACGTAACATGGGGGTCCTATAGGCACAAGAAACAAAATAAATAAATTAAAGTATAATATCCAAGAGAAATCTAAATAAAAAGGATGACATAAATTGTTAATCTTGAAAATTAAGATATTATAAATCTTAAAGTTATTATTATTGGTCAAAATATAAAAGGTTTGACAGTTGAATTTTTTTTTAAAATTATAATTGCTGTAATTAATAAGATAAGAATAAGCTATTCTTGTAAATATTTGAGATTATTATGATTATAGATATTAAAAAACCTTAAATTAACAAGATGATAATCATTTAAAGGGGGGTTTTATGTGAGAAATGACAAGGTCAAATACTAAGAGGAGAATGCAAACAAATTGACCTAGATGAAAATAATGGAAATTTTAGATAAGAATTGCAAAAAGTGAAGATTATGCTAGTTGTAATGATCACAATGAAAAGGGCAAAATTGAATAAATTAAGAGAAAGGAGGAAAATTAAAAAAGTAAAAGCAATGTACAGATATATTATGAAAAAGACTTACGTAAAGTTAAAATAACACCACAAAAGTATATTGTAATTTTTAATGATAATGAGATTGTCATAGAAATAATAGCAATTATGGACGAATACAAATATAAATATAAGTAATAGCACTTAGAAAATAAAATGGGTGCAATTAGAAAACGAATTACATGCAAGGTGATTTGATGAGAGATGAAGTTGCAAAAGGAAGGAAGATTAGGCTCGAAAGAAAGGTGAAGATAAATAAGATAAAGGTTAGAGAAAACAAGAGAAAAATATAAAGAATAAAAAAGAAAAAAGAAAAAATAGAGTAGAATAATTTGAGATGGAGAGGTAACACAAGATTGGGGAAAAAGGAAAGGGATTGAGATGATAGAATTAGAAAATTAATGAAGAAGAGAGATGGAAGGAAAGAAAAAAGGATGTGGGGAAGAAATAAATTCTAGATGAGCAGGTGAGAGAGTGTGGGGGGTAGGGGATAAGGCCAAAAAATTAAATGCAATGGGATAGATAGAAATATCATGTCTTTAGTTCTAAAATGCTGTTATATTCAGCAGTTATAAGCACTTTTTGAGGGAAATGATTTTTCTTATGAATTGCTCGAGACACAATAGCAATTATTTGGTTCTCCTTATTTAGTTGGTATTAGTATTTAATAATGCATATATGCAAAGTTAAATACTAATGTTAAAGCATCCAGAATCAACTAGAGGAGGGTAAAATACCCTTGTAGGACACCTTTAGTTTTGCAAGGTGTGCCTCTCAATCCTGTTTTGACATACTTATCTTGTACAAATTGAATCTTACTCATTATTTATTCTAACTTGGTTGTGGAGGTATAGCAAATTGTTCGATACTGTAGTGCTGACATACTTATCTTGTACAAATTGAATCTCACCATTATTTATTCCAACTTGGTTGTGGGTGCTTGAACTTGAGCTTCTTGTACCTATGCTTTGAGAGTCTTAACTTGAGCTTCTTGTACCTGCACTTGGAGAGTGTTAACTCATGTGTTGTAAGCAGGTGCATCATTAGCTTGCTTTTTCAAGGTAATTATTTGAGTTTGAGGTTGCTAGGTTCCAGCTGTGCATCTTGTACTTATTTCTGTGACATGTTTTTCTGAGATTGGTTACTAATATTGCTGCTCTACTAGTATATCATATGGGTCTTAGGAAGCTGATGTTTCCTTCCAATGCCTCCATCAGTTGAACTTGAACCTTCTCCTATACCCTGTTATTTAAAGCTTTGAACGCGGCAGCTTTACTTTGGCATATCCTATGTTTATTTCTTCCATGGTTTTCCCTGAAGTGCTTGCAACAATTTATATCTTGTTGACTTCTTCCACCTCCTGAGTTATTACATTAATCCTCCTACAAGGAAATTTTGTCTTAATGGATTTGGGTATATTATCATATATTAAAGAGCTTGTGTAATTCTCCTGCCCAGAAATAAATCCCCACCGGCCACCTATGATAGGGGCGATCAAGAGGAATAAGTAATATCATAAATCAAGAGGAATAAGTAATATCATAAATACTAAAAATTAATTAAATTAATGAAAGGGTCAAAATTTATGAAATGAAGGATCATGTCAATTAAAAAGAAAAGGTATATAAAGGAAGATAAAACCAAGAGAAAGAGATTGATTGATCAAGACATATTATTTATTTTCCTTGTGGAATACAAACTAAGGATTCAGCAATCTGAGGACAAAACCCCTCAAGATAAGAAAATAAAGGACAGAAATCCTTAATTTCTCTTGTTAAAGGTTAGTGGACAAAAACCACTAACTTAGGCAGACCTTTAGGAACACTACAATGGTATTTATACAAAGAGAGATCGCTGTAAAAATGAAAGAAGGATTTCAGCGTAGACTAAGAGATAAGTTATATATTTTCAAGAGATACATCATAAGCTTTAAATCCGAATTACATAATCAAAATTATAATTTTTAGGATAAATTAATAGTTATAATCAACTATCTAATTAATATTGTGCTTTTCTTGTAGAGAGTTGTGGGGGCCAGGGCAACAAAAGACATGTTAGTCACATAGAGGTAGTCATAGAGGAGGGTTTAGAGGTAGAAGAGTTCGAACCAGAGGGTGTTTTGGAGGACGTTGAGCATGAGGATCAAGAAGTAGAGAAGCCTTCAAGAGGTACACTTGCTACACTTTTAGGAGCACCTATATATCATCCCTTCTATGTGCAAGGAGTGCTTTAGGGACATGAGGTAACAATTTTAATTGATAGTGGGGCTACCCATAATTTCATTGATGAGGAGTTAGTAACTAGGTTAAAATCGAAGATGGATAACTTTGAAGGTTTCAATGTGGTTGTGGTTGATGGATTTACTATTCCATGCACACACGTGGTACAACGACTAAAAGAAGAGGCCAAACAAAGGCAAAGATAATTAGAATCTCTAGTAGAGGCCAAACATAAATACTATAACCAATTGATCAAACTAAAAGAAGAAAACATTGCTAAGGAAGGAGACCCCAAATTGGCTAAGATAGGAGACTATTGGGATGATAGACTAGTGGTGCAAGTTGTAGAGGTTTTATTATAATTAAAGAATTTTTTTGTAGAAAATTTACATACTTAAAAGGCATAAAGGAGGAAGTAGAAGTCATGAAGATACAGTTGAAAGAAGGAGCTAAACCAATACGAAAAAGACCATACCGACTAAACCCAAATATGAAGAAAAAAGTCAAAACAAAATTAGACAAAATGTTGGAAATTGGGATAATTAAACCAGCAAAAGATGCAGAGTGGATTAGCTCGATGGTAATTCGGAACAAGAAAACATGAGAAATAAGGATTTGTGTTGACTTCAGAGAATTGAATAAGGCCTGCATCCATGATTCTTTTCCTACACTATTCATGAAGAAATTTTGGAATTGGTAGAAGGAAGGGAAAAATACTCCTTCACTGATGGATTTTTAGGATATCACCAAATAAGAATAAGTGAAGAAGATCAGCCAAAAACAACATTTGCAATAGAATGGGGATCCTACATGTACACAGTAATGCCATTCGACCTAAAGAATGCACCTGCAATATTCAGCAGGATAATGATAAATGCTTTTAAAGATGTTATACATGACTTTTTGGAAGTATATTTAGATGATCAGATGGTATATGGTTTGGTCAAAAACCACATACAAGTACTAAGGATGATGCTCAATAGGTGCCGAAGCATGTAAATTGTACTAAACTTGAAGAAATGCATGTTTGCAATACCATATGGCACATTATTATGACATATCATATGCAAAGAAGGGTTGATGGTAGACCCCATGAAGGTCACCTTAATCATGACATTACCACCACCAAAAACGCCTTTAGAAGTAAAAACATTTCTAGGATATACTAGATACCATCGCAAATTCATAAAAGGGTATGCTGGAATGGCTGCACCTATGGAAGAATTATTGGAAAAGAAATTTGGTAGAAGTATTGAATGGATTGAGGAATGCCAACGAGCATTTGATACATTGAAGAACAAAATTGCGGAAGCACCAATACTAATCTTCACAGATTGGAACACACCATTCCATGTACATGCAGATGCATCAGAAGTTGCCATAGGAGCAATATTAGCTCAACCCGAAGGTAATAAAGACCACCGCATAGCCTTTGCAAGTAGAAAACTATCTAAGGTGGAGAAAAACTACGCCATTATCTACTGTCAACACCATTTACATTCTTTACAGATCATGAACCATTAAAGTACTTACTCAATAGGCTTGTCAGACAAGGAAGGATATGTTGGTGGTTACTCTTGTTCCAAGAATTTGATTTTAAGATAATGGTCAAACTCGGGAAACACAATCAAGGACCGGATTATTTGTCAAAGATAGAAACATGGGAGGAACTAGAAGATCAGTCGGAAGATCTACCTAGTGCACACCTATTTAGTTTAAATGTGGTACTGGAGGAACTGCATGATATTGTTCTACTACTATCCAAAGGAGAATTTCCCACAAATCTCTCACCATAGGATAAAGAATCCCTTGTGTGGAAGTCTCTACCATACACATTAATAGAAGGAGAACTACATCACATAGGGCAAGATGAAATTATAAGAAGAGTTGTCTTTGAGCATGAAAGACAATCTATCCTGAAAGAAGCACATGAAGGAATAGCAAGGGGACATAATTGCGGTGAAGCAATAGCAAAAAGGGTTAAACTAGTTGGACTTTGGTGGTCGACCCTACATAGAGATGCAAAAGAATATACCAAAAACAGTGATATATGCCAAAGAGTGGGGAAACCTACCACAAGAGATGAGATGCTCTTGAAACTAGTCTTAGCACAAATCCCATTTGAAAAATGGGCGATATACTTTGTAGGACCAATTGACCCACTTGCTAGACACCCAAAAGCAAGATTCATCATAACAGGAGTTGAATATTTAACAAAATGGGTAGAGACAAAACCTACTAGGGACTGTATTGCAAAAATCGTTGCAAGATTCCTATACGAGAATATAATCACTAGATATGGTTGCCCACTAACTATAGTAAGTGATCAAGGCAAACACTGTTAATAAAATAATTGCGGAGCTTTTGCAAAATTTCATGATAACACATAATAAGAGCTCACCATACCAGCCACAAGCAAATGGAGCAAGTGAGGCTCTAAATAAGATAATTGGGACAACACTTACAAAAATATGTGAGGGAAATAGGCTGGATTGGGACATTAAGATACTTGCGGTACTCTGGGCCTACCACACATCTTACAAGAGGACCACTAAATTTACACCATTTCAATTGGTATATGGAATTGGTGTGGTAGTTCTAATGAACTTTGTAATCCCAAATCTATGGACTGCACTAACCTTGTAGTTGGATGATGATGAGTCCTTAGCACAAAGGATAGAGGAACTAGAAAACTTGGATGAAAACTAATTCATAGCATTACACAATCAAAAAGTAGAGTGGCAAAGACAAAAGGCTTTGCATGATAGGAACCTCCGCACTAAGACTTTTCAGATAGGAGATATAGTATTACTATATGATAGTAAATTCAAAAAGTAGGGCAAATTAAAGGTAAGGTGGCTAGGGCCATACTCTATCCATGAAATGCAAAATAGAAGCAGTAGAATTAAAGAGATTAGATGGCAATCACATCACAGGGTATGTGAATGGAGCCAAACTTAAACAATACCACCTACCAAAAGGATGAGAACTATAAAGTCTGAAAAGACAAAAATTGTAAACTATGTAGCATAAATTACTAAACAAAATCAAACCTTTAGAAGTCCAAAAGCTCCAAACGGCTAGAAAAACTTGTGAAACCTAACGGGAAATGACATCAACGCGTCTGCCAAACACAAATCTATTTAATCCCCTCATAGCTTAACTACACTCACGTTGCATTCAAAATCTTTGAACTAACAAAAGCGATTTGAGCTTTGCTACTATCTCACACAGTTACAAACAATGTTAATGCCAACCTTGGTGAATGTTATAGAGAAGCCACACCCAAATATAAGAAATACCCATTCAAGGCAATGGAAGTAGACAAAGATGGGGCTTTTTCAAGCATCCTCATAGATGTAGTGTACACAAAAGATGTCAAAAAATATATCCATGAGCCCATTGCCGAAATCTATCATACAAAATTTGAGGACCTTCGACAAACCTTACTCACACCAGATCGGAGCACATACCAATCATAGTACTAGGAATGGGATAGAAGCATCTGGATGTGTGGAAAGATTACCTAGACTTCCGTGATGAGCATGATTGGGTGAGGCTAGTACTAAGCAGAGTGCATGACAAATTCATCTACCTCGAAAAACCCTACCGAATCACAAAGGAAGCAATTCATGTGGTAATTGGGTTAAGGATGGTTGGAGAAGTACTAACAAAGAAAGCAATGAAGAATGTAGTGACTCAACTCATTGGTGCAACACTAGATGGATGTAGCCTAAGCATTTGAGCTATAACAAAACCTAGGGTGTGGTACGCAACCATGGGAATTGTGTACAAGATCTACGCAAATAGATAAGATTTTGCAATGGCAACGACGATACCCACTGCCTATCAGATGGTGGTGGAAGGAAAAGGTTTTGATCTCTATGAAGTAATGTGGGAGCAACTCATGGAGAACCTCTAGAAGATCAAAACCTCTCGGTACAACTTTTGGTATGGCACACTTCTCATTTGCCTGGTATTCTACTTCTTGAACGAGCTCCCAACATTCAAGGGCAAAGTCTATTAGACAAACCTTCTGGTAGTTGCCCAAATCCAAATGCATACCTGCCAATTCTTGGACAAAGTAGGCTTATATTGTAGCATATTGGGGGTTCTTTGAGAGCTTCCAACAATAGATGCAAGCACAAGAGCGGATACTATATGAACTTGTTAAGCAATACATTAACACCATAACATTTTTGGTGGACAAAGTCTACACATACATGGAGGTGGTGGAGCCATGAATAGTTTGGATCCCCAAGCTCCCATACAAAATTTTGCAAAAGGAGGTTGATGCATATGCCGCAAACCTCCTTAGCAAACGAAAAGACCCCAATGTGGAGAGATTTGACACATACAAAGAGATTATGGATCAAATCCATAAGAAGAATGCCTAGGAGAAGTTTGAAAAGAACAAGGAGCAACTACAAAAGTAGTGGGGTATTCCACCAAAGGAATCCACTCAACCTTCATCCTTTGCACTAGCTCTGGAGAAATGCACACCAACAACAAGAAGGCCCGAAAGACTTCATGGAGCATCCAACACACAATCTATCAATGTGTTGATAATCGTTGACAATATTAGGGCAATGTTGTAGTTGTGTCACAACCTTGATGCTTCCCACTATAGTTGGGAGAACCTTAAAAATACATGGGACACCCAGAACAACCAGCCCAATTTCCTTAATAGAGAGATCAATAAGAAAGATGGCAACACTTGGCTGCCTTAGCTTCCTATTAGCCTCACAAACTTTCAGCCAAATGTTTGAGACACAAGCTCAATGCTAGCCTTCATCTTTGGGCTAGATAACAATAGGGAGGTGCATGAATTTTAGTTGGGAGCTCTGCATAAGCTCAAAATCATATCTTGAGATGAAGTCTTCTTGTTTGATTTTATAGAGACCATTGCCAACTCCATACATTATCAACTTGTAAACTTTAGAATGCAGCAAGTCTTCAAGTTCTCTTTGTTTGTTCTTCATTTGCTTCTTAAAGAATGCACTATTCTTTCAAAACTTCATGCATTTGGCCATTTGAGGATCCCATTCAACCCCAAAGGATCATTCCTATCTCTGCTTGGACTAATGCAATCTCGCTAACTTTAGACTACTATGGGTTCATGGAGAACTTCCTTGCCCCACCATTGTAGACTTGAGCTACAACGACTTTGTTTGATTGAACCAAAGGCAACAATTGTTGATGTAGAACAAAAAGATACCTTGTAATTGATACTTTGGCCAACACTTTACTATGATCATGATGCACAATTTTAGGCAGGAGGTTTCAAACTTCCCAAGTATGTCACTAACAGGGTATTGTCTTTGGAGTTTGTGTGTCAAATGGATGCTGTTGATTTTGAATGGGGAGACAAAGAAAAAAAGGCCCTCTGTGACCTTCCATTCTCTTTTGTAGGAATAATTGTAAAGAAAAGAGGTTCAAATACCCTCTTGGAGTACAATTTGGTTGACCTTGAGCTGGAATTGATAAATAACTACTGGAACTATGACCCAAAGATTTTTATGGCTGGTTGGTTTAGAAGCTTGTGACTCAAGGATCCATTCAACCACTTGACAATGCTAGATGTTGAAGAGGAGTTGGTGGATGATTCCCTGGATTCTTATGTAAAATTGGACGAACTCCCAAGTAGATCGCTCTATGCTTGGGAAGCATTCTATATTCCCATCCAAGCCTATGATCCCAACAAAATCATGGCATATGGCATGTGCAAAACATTGCACAATAGAAATTGGGATGATAAAATCAAGGCCTACTGGAAGTATAGGTAGGAGATTGTAGAACTAGAAAAGGGATTTGAGTAGGTCCCTATGGACAAAGCATGGGAACAACTCTGGGATAGAGATCATGACTTTCTTGCGTCAAGCTATGACACAAGCAACATCCCATGTAGAGGTGGTGTAGTTGATCCACAAGGAAAGGAGAAGGAAATAGAGTTGAGCTCGTGAGAGACTAAAGCTAGTAGTAGTTCAATTGAGGAAATCTCCACACTACCTCCAAGACATGGTTCATGGTCACCATCACTTCACATTGCTCTTGGGCAATTAGCACAGGGACTTGCCTCTTCCATTCAATTAACTTCGACATTTGGGAGTTTGCAAACATAGCTAGAACAAGCCTATGAAGAGGCTAAAACTACCCTCCAAAAAGGTTTGGAAAGGATGCGAAAGGTGGTTGAGTAGCCCCACTTGTCCAGTTCAAAGGTAACACCAGTATGAGAAGCGACAATGTTGCAGCGGGCTGCCACAATGTCACAAGCAATTGCTAAGATGACAAAACAAGTAACTATGTCGCAGGGCCCTCTAGAGCAAGGCCAAGGATCATCTCTAGTAGAGTATCCTACATGAAAGATGAAGAGGCTAAAACTGCCTCAAGAGTTGGACTCCAAGGAATAAGAGACATTGTAACAACCAACAATTGCCCCAATTGTTGTAGCCACCCAAGTATGCACCTCTCCTCCCTCTCCTCATGCCATCCCTACTTCCCTTCTTCAAATCCTCCCAACTCCCCCACTCCTCCACCCATGTCATTTGTTGGGGTTGCTCTGCCCCCATCTATCTTTGTTGTGGTAATCACTCCACTGCTAGTTGTTGCCACTTCGCTCCCATCCCCTTCTATTGTTTCTATTCAGTCTCCCATTGTGGCATCTCCCCTCCAAACCTTTCCACCTCCTACAATTTCTTTGTCATAGGTTGTCCATTCCACGACAACTCAATAGTAATCCCTTCTACCCCCTTAATAGTCTTTCAATCTACCACCTTTCACTCCATCCAATTCACTACCCTTTGCCACTTGGGGTAGTGCTTGACTTAGCTTGTTAACAAATTACATTCCCATACACTTTACTCCCTTCTTCTTTAGATTCACTAAGCTCCTAACCAAAGATCAATTGATTCAACAATTACAAGAGGTGCAAGTAGCGAAAAAAACACTTGATGTTATTCCATTGGTAAAGGAGCTATATGCCTCCTATTGGGCCAAGATCACATCAAGCATTGTAGAGCGTAAATCTGCCCTAAGGTTCATCGCTTCAACATAGGCCTTGAATGAATAGGTTAAAGTAGTGCTTGATGGTACTATCCCTATCTCCAAAGGTTCCCAGGCTCAATCCATGTGTGATAAACTATACAATTTGACATATGAGGCTCCCTTGGCTATTGGTGTTGACAACTAGAGGGTGGTGGATGTGAAGGTTAATGAGATGCCAAGGAGGAATAATGTTGTGCTCAAATCAACCAATCACTTCTTTTGATCCAATTAATTTTGGTACCAATTTTTTGTAGCATAATGTTGAGGGAATGGATAGCATAAAGTGCCCAAAAAATGTGTGTCTTCAATGGTTGTCATGATAATGATAGCAATAAATACACCATCTTCATAATCCACTACTCTTAAAAACATTGCCTCTTTAGGGGACATTGCAATAACATTGATCAATGGCAGATTTCTTGCATCTTTTCATCCATTGAAAATAATGGACACCCTTGTTTCGGCCCACAAATCCCTATGGGCTTCAATCACTCCTCTACGAACTTCACCTCTTTTTCCAATAAGGTGCTATACATATTTTCAAAACTTGGGCCCTTGTGCCCTTTTGGAGCCTCATTATTTGTTTTCACTAGTTGTTGCCAATATGGTGAGTGAACAACATTAAAAACTGATCCATTTGCATAGAGACATCTTGTTATTTGTTGATTTACAATTTCTCAAGATTCATTTTGAAATGCCATTTACAATGGTCCCTTTGATCTCTTATATGTGAAGGCCATGGGTTGTTCTTTAGATGTGGCCAAAAATGGGTGGCTCTGTACAAGTTGAAGATTAGAAGTTGGAGGAGGGGGCTTCATTCCTCGAGATCTTTACTTTAACAAAGGATGATTTGATTTGTGATCTGCTGCTTGATTTGATTTTTTATTCTTGTTAATATATGCTGTACTATATCAAAATATTTTCGAAGGGGATAATTTGGGTCATTTTGAAGTGGGGTCAACTCATGGAGCTAGAACTAGTTGCCATTGTAATACCTATGACAACAAGTTCAATTAGTAGTAGATTCGATGAATCGAAACAAGTGAAAGCAAAAAAACATATATACAACTTAACTCATTTAAAAGAATTAAGCATGTGTTATAGATTCATAGAAAAATGAAAACAAAACATAAAATTCAAACCAAAACAAGAGAGTTCTTTTGTAAAAAAGAGTAGTAGCAAAAAAAAAACAAGAACTTGGAAAAAAAAAACCTACTCTTTTTGCAAAAATCTTCCTCTATAATCTCCTTGGAAACAGATGGGCTCTTGCAAATGCATAAAAATAGCAAGCCAACCACTTTGGAACGCTCACCAATCAATCTTCAACTCTATTGGTGCATTGGCAAGCATGAATGGAAGATCAACAAGGATGAATGATATTTTTGTTTTGCATTCACAATAAGAGAAATGACATTGCTTTTGTTTTCAAAATGTATTGAAATCCACGTTTTAGGGTTTGGGGGGTGTTTGTCAAAGGTGAAATTAGAAGATTTTTGTAAAAAATGGCCAAATTCGCTAGTTGGGTGTGGAAGGCGGTGAAATTATTTGTGGGTTCACTTGGGTTTGTCCTAGGCAGACCCACAAGTTTGGGATGTGATCTTGGATGGCCCCTAGTTTGGATTAGATTTGGACTTGTATATGGGCCAGATTGTATCTGAATTGGTAGGCCCTAGGGCCTAA
Organism: Sequoia sempervirens; assembly: GCA_007258455.2. Lineage (NCBI taxonomy): Eukaryota > Viridiplantae > Streptophyta > Pinopsida > Cupressales > Cupressaceae > Sequoia > Sequoia sempervirens. Next base: position 113,437 of record VDFB02218209.1, on the reverse strand, counting down.
ACCGGTAACATAGTAAAAATGCGATCTAGTTTTATGATACTTTGCAAGATTGATCTCCTTCCTTTTTTCTGTTTATGACTTTGTTGACCAGTGGAGTAGGCATTGGTCCACATTGGTGATGGATCAATCATCTTTCATTAAAACAACCTCCATCTCTGTTAGCAATAGGAGTAGATTAGAGAATGCACGCTGTTCATGATCCAGTGTTGTAAACCAAGGAACTATCTTATGCAAACCCTAAACAGCTAAATCATTAGAGAATCATGTACGTATGTTTGCATCTTGCCACTATGTAAGAAATATCAAATGAAATCATCTTAAAGGATTGTGATATTGCTATCCATAGGTGCATGTGCAATGTGTTATCATCTGTATAAGAGGTTATATGTAGTTAGTTTGTCTTTGACCTAGTGATAATAATTGGGGTCAAGTGTACATTGGGTGTAGCTATCGATTGTTGTTTTCATGTTGCAACCTATTAAGGACACCCTTGGGAATATCCCTCTTGGGTTAAAGTTGAGCCCAAAATGCAAGAGAGACCTCCCACTCTCGTCATTATCCCATAATCATCTGCAGTCTGTCGATGAACTCTCTTTTTTACCTTCTTGATGACACATCCTTGGCCTTGTAGTTATAAATGTTCTAGGATTGTGGCCCTGCATTTGTGGGAAGTAACAAATTACTTGAAAATGGATATATTGTTAGATGAAGTGCATATGGATCTCTATATGTTTGGTGCATTTGAATTCAATTGGATTGCAAGAGATGTAGATGGTACTCTGATTATCACACCAAAGAGAAGTGGGATCCTCTTGAGGAAGTTCAAACTTTGTCAACAATTGACCTATCCACTACTTTGCAATTCTTGACCTTCCTTGAAGATAGAGCAACAGGTGATTGCTTCTTGCAAGATCAAGTGACAGGGTCGGAGCCAAGGAGATAGACAGTCTGATGTGGACTTCCTATCATTAACATCAATTGCCAATCTAAGTTAGTGTAGCCCACAATCTGAGTAGAATCCTCAAAGGTATATTCAATGCCAAAGTGAATAATATGTAATGTACCCTTTTGGAATCACCTTATACTTTGCGCTGAAATCACAATTCCAAATGAAACCGATAGCAGATTATAGGTAAAGATATAATTCCCTACTAAAAATTGAGATGGTGTAAAACTGGTTATGGAAACCTGCAACCATGTTAGATGAATATGATATGAAATACATTTAATTCTAAGTCTAAGAAAGATTATATATAACAATATAACAAGTCTCAAGGACTATGTGGGCTCAACCATAATGAGGAGAACATGATGAGGTGCCTCAAGTATCCTCTACCCTAGGCCCAACAGCAAGACCTTATCTTCTGTGGCCTCATGTGGTCCTTAACCGATGTCCTCAACCATCATCATGAGGTGGTGTACCTAGTGAGGGCTTTACACCGTTCCCCTCTATCACGCCAAACCTTCCTCTTATGATTGAAGATCCCTTTTTATTTACTTAAACAATTGATTCAAGTGGCGATAGTTGGGAGGCTGCAATAGGTTGTCCTTGATCCTCAACTCTAGGCCCAAGGATAGGAACTTATCCTCCTTGGCTTCATGTGGTCCTTAACTGATGGTCCTTAACCATCATCATGAGGTGGTCTCATGTAGTCCTTAACCGATGGTCCTTAACCATCATCATGAGGCGCCACTCCTAGTGAGGAATCATTCGCAGTTCTCCCTCTTTGCAGTCCTAATCAAACTTAAATATATTAAATGTATATTTAAAATTGAAAATATTATTATATAAAATTATAAATCAAACCTAAATATATTCCATCCAACCATCCTTCTTGAGTACTTGTCGTCTTATCCTTTTGTTTTTGTTTATCCCTTGACATCAATACAGTAATTTAGATTGTTTTTTCTGTTTGGAGTAACTTCTAAAGTTTTGTTGAATTTTTTTTGGAAAATGTTAAAGACATATAAGATTGAAACTAATTAATTTCATTTATTTTCTTTTGCTAGGTTCTCATTCCTAATTTGGTAAAAGAGTATGGCTTCTGCAAGTAAAGGAGTGGTGGCAAACCAAGAGATCCTTGTTGGAAACATGGAACACCAGATGCAGCGCGAGGAGACGTTATTTCCAACCATTGCACTGTCTCTTTTTGGTGGCATAAACTGACTGAAATACCACCTTGCACGAATCACTTGGTGAGATGTTAGACCATGTAAAGAGGCAACCAAAGAGGTTGAGAGGGAGGCCAAAGCACTCCTTGCAGCATTTGACCAAAGGAAGGAAAACAAAAAGAGAACAGCAAAGGCAATGGCAGCCCCATATGCAGATTTTAGTTCTACAAGGTCACAGAGAAGTATGGTGGTCTTTTCTACTCTTGGGCGATGAATACAAGGATCAGGAACGGGAAGTGTGGGAAACCTCAGTTCTAGTTTTTTTATTCCACGTAATACTCTTGGTGCACAACCTTCATTGAAAGGTACTTCTTGGAGTAGAGTTGCAAAATGAGGTGAAGTTGGCATGTGCTAGATTTTGGCCTTCTTGGAGTAGAGTTGCAAAATGAGGTGAAGTTGGCATGTGCTAGATTTTGGCACTACAACAATATTTTGTTCAATGTTGCTTCTAGTCCTTATTAGGAAGGGTTGGTCAATGCATTGATTGTGGTAGGTAAGGGGTTGAAGGCCCCAAGTTGTTATGAGCTGAGTGGGCCATTATTGCAAAATGAGATCCAAACCACACACCAACTAGTGGAGGAACAAAGGAGAAATTGGGAAAAGAATGGCTGCACCATTATATCTAGTGGGTGGACGGATGGCAAAAATAGGACACTAATCAATTTTTAAGTGTCTTCAGGGGGACAATTGGTATTTTTAAAATTAGTTGATGCCTCCAATGAAAAAAACAAAAAAAGAGACCTTGTGCAACATGTTGGATGAGGTGGTGATGGAAGTGGGGGTTCAAAATGTAATTCAAGTTGTGACCAACAATGCAGCTCCATATTTGGCAGCCAGTAAACACTAAACTTTTAATGGTGAGGCATTCTACATTATTTTGGAACCCTTGTGCTACCCACTGTCTTGACTTGCTCCTTGAAGACATAGGGAAACTATGTTGGGTGAAGAATGTGGTTGAAGATGGAAGGAATATCACAAAGTACATCTACAATCACACATGAGTCCTAAGTCTCATGAGAGAGCACACTGATGGTAAGAATCTCGTGCGATTAGGAGTCACATGCTTTGCCACCAATTTCCTCACCTTGTAGAGTATTTTAGCTACATTGCCCAACCTCAAGTGCATGTTTGTGAGTGAAAGATGGTTGGAGAGTCCTTATTGTAGGAAGCCTGAAGCAGAGAAGGTTGTGAAGATCATTTTTGATGATAGATTTGCAAAACTAATGGAGGAGATCATCAATTTCAAACTTTGATTGATTTTTTTTTTTTTTTCTTTGTTGTTTTCTGTTTTCTAATATTACAACTTGCTGATTTTGTTAAATTTTTAATATTTTAGGTGTCAGAATTGTTGGTTAGAGTTCTACAATTGGTGGATGGGGATAAAAAGCCCCATGGGGTATCTATGTGAGGCCATGGATAAGGCCAAAGAGGCAATTCAACATTTAATGGGTCAAATAAGACCAAATATGAACCCATATGGCTCATAATAGATCGGAGGTGGAATCGACAACACCACCAACATATTCATGTTGCTGCTTACTTTTTGAACCCCAAGTTTTATTTCTCTCCTACTTGCAAAGCAGATGTAGAGATTCTTGTTGGCCTCAACACATGTATTGAGAGATTGGTTGATAATGATGACCTTCGAGATCTCATACTTGATGAGATACAAAGCTATAAGAGGGTCGAAAGCCCATTATTTTCTTCCAAGGATTGCATTCGTAGGAGAGACACTCTATAGCCAAGTAACAAATTTATGTGTTTAATATTACTTTACTATTTATGGTAATGTTTAAGCATATCAAAACCTTACTAATTATAAATGGCAATTGTTATCCTTGCAGATTTGTGGTGACAAGATTATGGTGCCTCAATGCCTAATCTTCAAAAGGTTACCATTCGCATTTTATCTCAGCCTTGTAGTGCATCTGGTTGTGAGCGCAACTGGAGTGTCTTTGAGGCCATTCACACAAAGAAGTGCAATCGGTTGACTCAAAAGCGCTTGAATGACCTTGTCTACGTGCGGTACAACCTGCGGTTGCATGAGAAGAAAGTACAAGGGTAGAGTTCACATGAAGCACTTGACCTTGATGACATTGATCCATTCTCAGATTGGATTGGTGCGCCTGATGAGGTCGATGTGGAACCATGGCTAAGTGATGATGAGTTAGCTAAGATGGAGAGGGAGGCAGAGGCAGCTGAATGGGAAGCAAAAGTGGCAGCATATGAGGAGGAAGAAGGCAAACTTAGTTATCTAGCAGAGGCAGTTTCTTCACACACACAGCTTGATTCTATCACTATGGATGAGGCACCTATTGAGGCTTCTATTGAGGACATTGCAACTATACCATCTACTTCATCACCACCCACACAACAGCGACAAAAGCTTTTGAGTTTCAATTGTAGAAGAAATTTATGATAGATAATTTTTATTAATATTGGAACTTGAAGTTGATATGTATTGAGAAGTTGAACTTGTTTTTTGGTCTATGATACATTGATGATTGATATGTATTAAGGTTTTAAACTCTAATTTTGATTTATATATGATGAAATCAGTTGATACATTGATGATTGATATGTATTAAACTCTAATTTTTATTTATATATGATGAAATTAGTAATATGTTCTAAAAGTTCAGTTTATATGTGTGTTTTTTAAGAATATTTTTAGAAATTGTGTATTTTCAAATGTTCAATAAGTTTCCCGAGTTATGGTCGAGTTTTTCCCCGAGTTTTTGCCGAGTCCCAAGTTTTTAAACTTTTTGGGTTTGTTGAGTTATTGCTGAGTCCGAGTTTTTCAACTATGTTCTACACCCTTCATGGTATGTACATGAGTACACTATTCCATACACTCAATAGAATGGAGCGGTAGAAGGGAAGATTTGCAAACTAATGGAAATGGCCAATTGTCTGATTTAAGCCAAGAACATGGTCCCTTGGCTTTGGGCCCGCCATCAATTGTGTGAATTACATCTAGAACTGCATTCCTCATCTTGCATTGTGAAATAACAGCACAAGGCTTGGAGTCATGAGAAACCTTATTTTTCAAACTTTTGAGTATTACTAATAAAAAATGCAAAGCAATAGAGAAGAAAGACCTACTCTTGATCTTTTTTGTTTATTTTGAAGATGTTAACCTATAGGATTCTTCCCCCTTATCAAGAAGTTTTCTTTAGAAAAGATGTTCAAGTTGACAAACATATGCTACCTACAAGCCAACAACTTCTACTTGTCCTTCTACTCAACTTGCTTCTTCTTTCTCACATGATGATGACTTGCTGGATTGTGAAGATAAGCCCTTTCTTGGAGATGCTCTTGCATTTCCTAATTCACTAGTTTAGTAGGTGATCTAACAAATGCTCAATGAATTTTATCTCAAACTAGTGTGAGTCTTGATGCATATAGAATTTTACAGGATCCACAGAATTTCGGAGACATGATTGGAAAACTAAGTGGGATGAAGCTATGGCTGATGAATGTTCTTTCTTGATGAGAATCACACTAGGCTTTTAGTTCCTTTTCGTAAAGGAAGAAAAATGGTTTAATTCAGATTGGAAATCAATACATCAAACAAAGTATGTAGCACATGGATCGGCTGACAAGTACAAGGTCTGCTTAGTTGCCAAGGGATTCACCCAAGTTGAAGGTATTGACAATTCATATACTTTTGAACTTGACCTAAAATGACCTCTATTTGCCTTGTTCTTGTCCTTGCTCCATCACATCTTTTGAAAGTGCACCAAATGGAAGTGAAGAGTGCCTTCCCACACAACAATCTTTGAGAAGAAATTCACATGGAGCGACTACCTAAATATATTCAAGACTCTGCCATTGTCTGCAGACTTAGACGATCTTGATATGGACTCAAATAAACCCACAGGCTTGGTATGAGAAGATGTATAACTTCTTGCCTGTCTCAGGTTTTTTTAGTAGCCAATCAAATCCAATTGTTTATACCAATCAGGTAGGATAATGAACTCTTAAATCTTGTGCTTTATCTTGATGACTTTATCATCATAGAGAACTCCACCAACTTGATTTAGCAGTCAGTTCCAGCTTCATGGAGCAATTTGAAATGTTAGATTTGTGTCTACTTAACAATTTTCTAGTCATTTCAGGTGCTTCAATCCAAGGTTGGGATCAGCATTTCACAGCAAAAGTATGTGTTGGACCTACTTCATTGTTTTCACATGCCTAACTGGAATTCTGCACAAAATCATTTTCAGTCAAAAGAAACATTGTTTGCCAACTTGCCACATCAATAGTTGATGCTACTTTATCATCCTCATAATCATAATCATCCTGATCTTTCCTTTGTTGCTGACCAATTCTCTCCCTTTGCACTAGACCCTCATGAGCATAGTTGAAAAACTCGGACTCGACAAAAGCTTGAGACCCAAAATTTCCAAAAACTCGAGACTCGGCAGAAGCTCGGGGAAAAACAAGACAATATCTCGGCAAATTTATCGAACATTTGAAAATACACAATTTTATAAAATATTCTTAAAAACAGACATATAAACTGAATTTTTAGAACATATTACTAATTTTGTCATATATAAATCAAAATTAGAGTTTAATACATATCAATCATCAATGTATCAACTAATTTCATCATATATAAATCAAATATAGAGTTTAAAACCTTAATACATATCAATCATCAATGTATTTTAGACCAAAAAACAAGTTCAACTTCTCAATACATATCAACTTCAAGTTTCAATATCAATAAAAAATATGTATCATAAATTTCTTCTACGACTGAAACTCAAAAGCTTTTGTTGCTGCTGTGTGGGTGGTGCTGAAGTAGATGGTATAGTTGTAGTGTCCTCAATAGGAGCCTCAACAGCTGCCTCAATAGGTGCTTCATCCATAGTGATAGGATCAAGCTGTGTGTGTGTGAAGAAGTTGCCTCTGTTGGATGACCAAATTCGCCTTCTTCCTCCTCATATGCTGCCACTTCTGCCTCCCATTCAGCTGCCTCTGCCTCCCTCTCCATCTCAGCTAACTCATCATCACTTAGCCATGGTTCCACATCGACCTCATCAGGCGCACCAATCTAATTTGAGAATAGATCAATGTCATCAAGGTCAAGTGCTTCACGTGAACTCTGCCCTTCTACTTTCTTCTCATGCAACCAAAGGTTGTACCGCACGTAGGCAAGGTCATTCAAACGCTTTTGAGTCAACCGATTGTGCTTCTTTGTGTGAATGGCCTCAAAGAGACTCCATTGGCACTCACAACTAGATGCACTACAAGGCTGAGATAAAATACGAATGGCAACCTTTTGAAGATTAGGCGTTGTGGCACCATAATCTTGCCACCACAAATCTGCAAGGATAACAATTGCCATTTATAATTTAGTAAACTTAAATATTAACATAAATAGTAAAACAATATTAAACACATGAATTTGTTACTTGGCTATAGAGAGTCTCTCCTATGAATGCAATCCTTGGAAGAAAATAATAGGCCTTCAGCCCTCTTATGGCTCTGTATCTCATCAAGTATGAGATCTTGATGGTCATCATTGTCAACCAATCTCTCAATACATGTGTTGAGGCCAACAAGAACCTCTACATCTACTTTGAAAGTAGGAGAGAAATAAAACTTGGGGTTCAAAAAGTATGTAGTAGCATGAATATGTTAGTGGAGTTGTCGGTTCCACCTCCAATCTATTATGTGCCATATGGGTTCATATTTGGTCTTGTTTGACCCATATAAATGCTGAATTGCCTCTTTGGCCTTATCCATGGCCTCATATAGATACCCCATGGGGCTTTTATCCCCATCCACCAATCGTAGAACTCTAACCAATGGTTTTGACACCTAAAATATAAAAAAATTAACAAAATCAGCAAGTTGTAATATTAGAAAAAAAATAAAAAATCATCAATCAAAGTTTGAAATTGATGATCTCCTCCATTAGTTTGGCAAATCTATCATCAAAAATAGTTTTCACGACCTTCTTTGTTTTAGGCTTTCTGCAATAAGGACTCTCCAACCATATTTCACTCACAAACATGTGCTTGAGGCTGGGCAATGTGAGGAAATTGGTGGCAAAGCGTGTGACTCCTGATCGCATGAGATCCTTACCATTAGTGTGCTCTCCCATGAGACTTAGGACCCATATGTGATTGTAGATGTACTTTGTGATATTCCTTCCATCTTCAACCACATTCTTCACCCAACTTAGTTTCCCTATGCCCTCAAAGAGCAAGTCAAGACAGTGGGTAGCACAAGGGCTCCTAAATAATGTAGAATGCCTCACCATTAGAAGTTTACCAGCTGCCACATATGCAGTTGCATTGTTGGTCACAATTTGAATTACATTTTGAACCCCCACTTCCATTACCACCTCATCCAACATGTTGCACAAGGTCTTTGCATTTTTTGTTTCATTGTAGGCATCAATTGATTTTAGAAATACCAATTGTCTGCCTGAAGACACTAAAGAATTGATGAGTGTTCTATTTCTGCCATCCATCCACCCATCATATATAATGGTGCAACCATTCTTTTCCCAATTTCTCCTCTATTCCTCCACTAGTTGGTGTGTGTTTTGGATCTCATTTTGCAATAATGGTCCACTCAACTCATAACTACTTGGGGCCTTGAACCCCTTACCTGCCATGGTCAATGCATTGACCAACCATTCCCAATAAGGACTAGAAGCAACATTGAACGAAATATTGTTATAGTACCAAAATCTAGCACATGCCAACTTCGCATCATTTTGCAACTCTTTATTCCAAGAAGTACCTTCCAATGAAGGTTGTGCACTAGGAGGATTACGTGGAACAAAAAAACTAGAACTGAGGCTTCCCACACTTCCAGTTTCTGATCCTCATATCCGTGGCCCAAGTGTAGAAGAGCCCCCCATACCTCTCTATGACCTTGTAGAACTGAAATCTATGCATGGCGCTGCCATTGCCTCTGCTGTTCTCTTTTTGTTTTAATTCCTTTGGTCAAATGCTGCAAGGAGTGCTTTGGCCTCCCTCTCAACCTCTTCGGTTGCCTCTTTACATGGTCTAACAACTTGGCAATTCGTGCAAGGTGGTATTTCAGTTGGTTTATGCCACCAAAAAGAGACTCAGTGCAATGGTTGCAAATAACCTACATTTAATATATTTAGGTTTGATTTATAATTTTATCTAATAATATTTTCAATTTTAAATCTACATTTAATATATTTAGGTTTGATTTATATTTAAATGAAAACAAACTAAATTATATTGTTCAAAACTTCAAAGTATTTAGGTTTGATTTATATAATAATATTTTCAATTTTAAATCTACAGTTAATATTTATATTTAAATGAAAAAGAAAACTAATTTATATAGGTTTGAACTTTGATTTATATTTAAATGAATTTTTTTTTTATATTGTTCAAAACTTCTAAGTTCAAACTTGTAGATTTATTATTTTATAATTTTATAGGTTAAAATTAAATCGTTGCTTGGGAAGGGATCAATGCAAAAATGCCAATTTTTTTTTGTAAATCGTGGCCTGGGAATGGTTGGTGATTGAACAACAAAAATAAAAATCAGAAAAAATTATTAGGTAATCGCGAGTATGAAAAATGGAATTTATTTGCAAGAAAGCTGTTAAAAATTCCTCTTGCCTGGTCGTGTCGCGTCCGCTTGTGCCTTGGTTTCTTTGCGTCCTCCTATGCTAGCGTCACATCGTCATCCTGCCTCCAAATCGCATCGTGTAGGGTTTGTAATGAAATAAAATCTTAATTTTTTTGTTTGCTCAGTTATATACTTATTTACCAGTGCGTTTTTGTTTCAAAACCTGTGCATTTTGGCACGTCATACAATAAAAACTGCTGCGATTTTTCCTAATAAAGCGGCTGCGAGTAAACACGTGATTTACTCGACCCCCCTTCCAACACGTGATTACTCACGATTTTGACGATTTTCCTGCGCATTTTTCATCTATGGTTTAGAAATCGCTTGTCACTTTTTTGTATATTCTCCCTATTATTTGTATAGAGTTGTTTGATCTAAAATTATAATTTTCTTTGAAGTCCTTAAAATGTTAAAAGACTTCACTCTTGTACATACAAAAGTATCCCAATGTGTGCCATGGGAAGTCATTAAATGTTAGGGCATACAAGGATCTTGAAAAGGAAGGTGTTGGAAAGGGCATCATGTTGCTGTGAACCAGCTGAAGTGCCCTGCGTCATGCACCCCAGTTGCTGCCTGCACAAAAATTAGATATAATTGCTAAGGAAATTGTGGCCTTTATAGAAATTAAGAGTAATCATTGACCAAGGAGACTTAAAAAGTTTTCATAGAATTAACTAATGAAAATATTAAAGGCAGCGATTCCCTATTAAAAAGGTAGCGCTACATAATGAAGGCTTTACTTAAATTAAAGCAGCAATCAAAAGTCAAACACAAAGGCAGCGATTAAGTAAGGGATGCATCCTTTGTAAGGGATGCAATGATTATTAAGGATGTGACTATTCACCCCTCCCTGAAGGGTATATAAGGAGGAGGAAATATTTGGTGGAAGGCATCCATTGGGATCAATATGGAATGAATAAAACTGATTGGAAAATAAAAGTGAATTAGAAATCAAAATAAGAGATCAAGCCAGCAAATTGGAAAAAGCTAAATAAGGATTGGAACCTTATTGGAAATAAATATTATTTATTAGCAGTAGGATTATTGCAAGTCTTTAATTTAATTATATTTATATGCGTTTATACAATAATGATGCTTGCAACAATTATTAATCCTTATAAATAATTATGATTCTTCCTTTATTATAAATATGGATAATAGATTTTTATAATAATCTATTTTGAATTTAGAGAAGTGATTGCAAAACTGGAAGGTTGATAAACCTTTCAAGTTCACGAGAGGTGAAGTTCCGACAGACTTGCCATCAAGTGTGCCACCCCTTGGATGGAGCGCTTGTGGGCCGAGAGGCAAATATGTGCTCTAGGGCATGGTGGAGGGTAGGTAGTCTTCACACTCTTATCAAGCACACCACCCCGAGATGTAGTGCTCATGAGTTGGGAGGTGAATGACTACTCTTTGGCTTGATCAAGGAGGATGGAGTGCCTCCAAGGTGGATTGAGGGATGGAAGGGTGGCCCACCTTCCATGCTCTTGCAGTACAAGGGTGACCAACCTTGAGATTGTGGTTTGCGACCATTTCAACGTATTCCTAATGAGATTATTATGGGGAATCCACATTGGAATGGCTATTGCATTAATTAGATTTTAATGTGACTAATGTCCATAGATATCATGATTAGTAATATGTATATTTTCTTGGCTTATGATCTAATGTCAATTTCTAGTGACTAATTTTGTGTGTAGGACTTAAATCAGGATTTAGGTCTTATTAAAGGCATTTCAATTGGTAAATTTACAATCTTAAATGCAATAAATTTCTTATTTTGGATTCTAATTGTGCTTTTAGGGAAAAATCTAAGAATATCCCAAATAGGGACATTACAATGGTATCAAAGCTTTAATCCGGCCAACTTGTGGGACAAACCTACTTTAACCGCCAGTTAATTAGGATTAACTATTCAGCCCTCTTCTTATGTAAATCAAAAAAATAAAATCAAGTATGCCAATGTTGCATTTCTATATGTGTGCGCCTTTCACATGTATGCTTCGTGTCTTATGTGTATTTATATGTATGCTTCGTGTCTTACGTGTATTTATGTGTATTCTTCATGTCTTACATATATTTATATGTTTGCTTCATGCCCGATGTGTTTTCAGCAGGTTTACTCCATGTGTGTTTATGATGCTTAACAATTATGAAGATGAGAAATCTATCTAGATTCTATAAGAGCTTTAGAATACTTTTATAAAATCTGTTGAATGCTTCTTGGGTTGAGAAAATTATTTTGATGTATTTTTGGCCATAATAAAGAAAACAAAATTAGACAGTACATGAGGAACATGACACGTCCTTTCATATCTTGGGACAAATTTTCTACATATAAATTTAAACCAACAGAAACAGGAACATTAACAAGTTTGCATTTGTTAACCCTTGCAATTGTTGAACACCTAGAATACTGAGAGGGGTGGGGGGGTGAATCAGTATTCTATTAAACCATTCAGCTGTTAACCATCCAATAATTAAAACATATCTAATTGCAACTGTAAACAAAGACATGAAAGAAATCATAACACCACATGACACATAAACACCAAGATTTTTACATGGAAAACCCGAAAAGGGAAAAACCTTGGTGAGGATTAGCTCACAATATATTATAACCGGTTATAAGATATTACAGGACACATTGCTAGGACACATTGTCCTTGAAAGGTTCATACCCTGAAATGATTACAAAATGGAGTGTGGCTCACTGCCAAAAAGTGAACTGATAGAATACACCTTTCATGTGCTGAATTTAGTTCCAATTAAGCTCTGAAAGCAAAATCGTGCTCTTCTTTGCTATCGCTCAACATACATAGAAATTCTGCCTTGATATCGATCCCATATATTCAAATTTACTAGTTCGCATAGTATCACACTATCATGCATCTTCTATCACAATCTCATACATCTTTAATAAAAAAATGTTTCATATATATATGCTATTACATCTGCATACATCAATTAGGTCGACCTAATTAGATGTACACACACTCAATTCAAAAATAGATTGTCAGCTAAACAAACAAAACTCCTTTCGTGCTCAAACCAAAATGTGCAAAGCATAAATTAGGTCGGCTCGAACCTAAGAAAGATCTCTTTGACATCCACAAAAGCATATTAATCTTCATACCACTTATCCAAGTATAAGGTTGGCTAGAAGAGAACTTAATTAGAAAAGTTGACTAACACCAATCAACCACATGATCATATGAGCGTGCGCCAATTGGAATACATGTAGAGTTGACACCTATAAATCATCTCCCAAAGGTGTAATGATTGGATCAAAATACTGGAGAAATGCGAAGCAAATAACTCATACGACAATGCATAATTCTGAATAGAAAATTGTACGTTGACCTTCTATCTTTTATATCTTTCAGCCCATTCGACCAAAACTGCTGAAAACTTGTTCATAGATGCATTTAATAGCCCTGAATAACATACTAAAACCGTATAGGCCGATCTTCTAATATGAGCAATTCTAGACCAAATTACCGGATCAAAGTAGCACAAACACTGTTTACCGGATTAGACAAAATTGTCACCAAACAATGTTGGCATCAATGACAACAGATTGGAGGGTTTCTTCTTCATTCTTCCAACATCAATATCCTCTCAACATATTTTTTTCTGATTCAACTGGAGTTTTCAGTATAAACAATCATTTATAGTTTCCATAACTGAATTAAAGTTTGTGACACCAGGATCTTTTATAACAATTTGACATGACAATTGAGATTTGATGTCCTTCATCACTTCCTTATTAATTTCAATACAGAGGCTATACTTTCCCTCTTAATAATAAACACAAGCATAAATGTTGAAGTATGACTGCACTATATGAGAGTTGAATGTATGCCGCACTTTCATTTCCAAACTTAGGATTATAAGTCCAAAAGGAATAAATCTCTCCAATGGGTTCACCCCACCACCAACATATGCCAAAGAGATCTAAGTAACCCCAAAATCAAGATTGAAACAAGTATTAAAACCTAACTAAGTACAAAACATGATTGTACATGATTTGTCACTATGTCAAGCTTCTTATGAATATTAAACAGTCAAACTCATAACATTTTCAATTGTGTTAAGGTACAACTATCACACAAACAATTAGGATTCAGTAAATGTATTCCTAACATCATAATGTCTCCATAAGGTCTAACATCATAAGCATTACTATTTCCCCCTAGGGTGTACTCTTACTTGCTATACATAACATAGCTATTCCATGCATGATCTATCAGAATAAAGAAACTTTAACATGTCTATGGACAGAGCATTTCTTTTGCTGTCAAACAATGTTCTTGATCTAACATAGTATTATGCCCATCTAAGTTTGCTTTGATACAATAGTATTCATTGGAAGGAACCTTGAATAACCATCGCACAAAACTCACATTGGTGCACATAAGTTCATACAGAAGAAGGAAATTAGTTTATTAGATTCCTACCACCTATCTATGAAGAGATTCTATTGCAGAATAAAGATCATTTGGGGAAAGGGAATTATTTTTACGAAGGCAGATTATGTCATCTACATTGCATCACCATAATGTTCCTATGTTTTGCATCTTGGGTGAGGGGGAAGGAAGACCAACATTAATAGAAAACATCACCATTAAGATCATAGATGTGTGCCATGCTTCTAATCCCCATCTTAATATGTGGAAATCTGCCAAAGGTTGCTTGGTTGGCTTTACATCGGCCAAATGCAACTGCTCTAAAAATCTAAGGTCCTTCGAAATTCACCTATTGCTTTACTCATGCATATCTCCCAACAATCACAGTCCTTGAGATCTCTTAAATTGCTGAAAAGACTTAAAGCCTCTTCATTAACAACATTTATGCACCAAAAAATAAATATCCGAGCAATCATCCATGCCAAAACAATATTTTTGAGCGAATGTAATGAAGACAGCTCAAGTCTTTAGGAACATACAAATAACAAATTTTGACTCTTAGATTTTAAGATTTTTTTTTGGAAAGAACCATTGGCACTATAATTTGAGGTTTATGTTTTGAGATTTATCATAGGATATATTCATCAAACTTCATTGAGGTAGGAATGCATTTGTTCTAATAAATAGTAAGATCATAATGCACAATCAAATCCATAATATATATGATCCATCCCACACTCACAAAAACAATAGCGATGCATGGACCAACCTTGTAACATTGATCTAGTGAACTTTGAACTGGTGATATAGAAAATATTTTGAGATCATTTCATCCTAGGCTCTTCTTCATCTAAGTCATTTTCTTGATTAGAGTAGCTGTATATCCATGATTAAGGGTCAAGGACATCAATATTAGGTATCTGAGATAAATTTGATACAAGTTAAGGTGCACCCAAATTTATTATGTTAAAAGTCTATTTTAAGGTACAATGTGGCCCATATCCCACAAATCCCAGTATCATTTTTACCTCTTAAACTTTGGAAAAAATAAGGTAAAACTATACCCTCCTAAGATATGAAAATCATCTTAGTGTCAAACATGGGGTTATGTCAAATTTTTTCAAGAGGAGTGACAACCTCTAATTGATTTGGAAGTTGGACGAGAATTGGATGTTAGTGTAAACCTATGAATTTAAGTCCTATGAAATGTTATTGGGTGATAATTGTTTGCTATGAATTCTAAGACTTTGAACATCTTTCATCTTATGGGACTTGATCAATCCAAGAATTTTGTACTTGAGTATTATCTAGGAAATATATACTTAGAAGGTTATAACATGTCATTGATTACCTGTGAGTCTATGACAAGGTGATATAAGTTGAAAGATGTTTTGACTAGGTTAAGTGTTACAAACACCCTATAAGCTATTTTATATTACATCCTCATTAGAATCAAACTCGCTTCAAAACTTTGTTTGAATGATTATGTGAAATGAAATATACTCTATTGAAGGGAAATTGTCCTTGTTCCCATTTAATTGTGTAGGAAAAGAGGGTACAACTTGTAGCAAAGGACACATAGATCCTTTAGTCAAAGGTAAAATTGGCTTTGCACAAGGAGTGGGACCTTGATATTCACCACACTCCCATAATTCATCATGATGAAGGATGCAACATTTTTCTATCATTTTGGATTTCAACAAAGGTAATGAAGAAATTGTATCATTGCCTAGGATCTTTGTGGTAATGAAATGAGAGAAAACTTGTCTTAAATTAGAGGTCTTGCCAATTTCCAACTCTTGGGTTTGTTGTTGAGAGTTATTGGGAAATAGTTGTACATGAGTCAGAAGAATATTGGATAATGAATTGTCTTCATACTTTGGAGGATGGTATTAACCTTATTGGTAGTCAAAGTTGAAGCAAGTATACTAACAACTACTCTTCAAGGACATCGTTATAGTAGAGAGTAAAACATAACCAAGATAATTGCCAGTTGGGATGGAATCAAAATCTTTGATCATCAATTGCTTGAGAACAAGCAATCTCGGGAAGGGTGGACTGTTGTGCCCCCTGATTGCTGCCAGCACAGAAATTAGATATAATTGCTGACTAAGGAAATTGTAGCCTTTACAGAAATTAAGTGTAATCATTGACCAAGGAGACTTCAAAAGGTTTAATAGAATTAACTAATGAAAATATTAAAGGCGGCGATTCCCTATTAAAAAGGTAGCGCTATATAATGAAGGCTTTAATTAAATTAAAACAGCAATCAAAAGTCAAACACAAAGGCAGAGATTAAGTAAGGGATGCACCCTTTGTAAGGGATGCAATGATTATTAAGGATGTGACTATTCATCCCCCCAATGAAAGGTATATAAGGAGGAAACATTTGGTGGAAGGCATCCATTGGGATCAATATGGAATGAAAAAAGCAGATTGGAAAATAAAAGTGAATTAATTAGAAATCAAAATAAGAGATCAAGCCAGCAGATTGGAAAAGGAAAATAAGGATTGGAACCTTATTGGATATAAATATTATTTACTAGCAAGAGGATTATTGTAAGTTTTTAATTTAATTAATTATGCAGTAAGGTGGATTGAGGGATGGAAGGGCATTTCAATTGGTAAATTTACAATCTTAAATGCATTCAATTTCTTATGTTGGATTGTAATTGTGCTTTTAGGGCAAAATCTAGGAATATCCCAAACATGGGACATTAAACCCTGGCTCTCCAAGCCTTTCCCTTTCAAAATTTCAAAGGTGATGTTTGCCAAGAATAATACGACCATGACAAACACCATCTTTGTAGTTAACCTTAGGAAGGCTTAGTACCATACGTTGTGTTCTTTATTGTTCAAAGTATGTATAATTGAAATGACCAATTCATTCATGCCATAACTTGTTCAAGTCATCAACATGTGCAATAAGAGCATCAAAAAACAATGATGAGTCAAAAGAATCAAACTTGTACAGTTGAGCCAAATCATCAACAAACCCAAAGGTTATCACAACTTTAGGTTCATTGTAAGATGCTAGGCCACACACAAAAAATTAAATGATCCAATGGAAGAACACACCGAAAATTTCCAGTTTATTGAGCATCTAATTCTGACAGATTATTGATAAGTTTTAGGTTTCATACTCATAGTAGATGTGTAACACATATACTGATAAGAAACAATTCTCTCATAATCTGGAACGATTACATGGTATATTTGCCGAATGCACCCAGAGATGATTTGCTCTGTAATTCACTGTAAGAGAAGCGATATAAACTTTGCCCAAGGGTGGTGTCGTTATAGGCGATGAGCAGAATGCCACTGATGATACTTGGTCTTGACAAACGAATTTAATGATGATTGCTGCCTCCCTAATGCGCTTCTGGTCAAGATCCGTTGACTCCAAGTATGACACGTCCTCCTAAGATTTGAGTGTAGGTGAGTGAGTGTGATTGCAGATGAAGATGCTCGTTGCCAGAAATGATATTGCCTTAATGCTACGTGCTGCTGGAAGAGTCGCCTGGGTGTGTATGAGCTGGCTCAAGTATAACAGGCAATCACTGGTCATAAACTCGATGGTGGAGAGTATTCAGATGGCGCTGGCCAGAGCCAACGGCTCTACCTAGACAGCAGATGAAATCGTCACCTCTCGATATGATCTTGCAATGAATTCGATAGGTGAGAATATGACTAAGAGTGCTATAGATGAATCAAAGAACATTCACGGGTTTCCCAGTTTGAACTACGTCCCGACCTGGGTGTTTTGGGTTGAGCGACTACGTCCTCAATCTCCAGCCAGGGAATGACTCCAAACTCATGATTGATGGAAATGGAAGCAAGAACCCCTATAAATATGAAACAAGCGAGCCACTACAATTGTAGTCGGCCCATAATAAAATAGAAGTTTTATTAAATTCAAATCACACTTTTGGCGCCAAATAATATTAGTCGGCCAGGACCTAAAACTAGTTTATTTTTCAATTTAGTGTTTAAAAACACTTTTTGCTCGAAATTCCTGTCGACCTCCTTAGCCTTGTTAGTGTTGTAGCTGTGGGAGATATTTTCTCCTAAACATAATGATCTTCAAGGTAGCTCGGCCTTGATTTAGAAATAATATTTTATAGGGGCTGACCTAGAGAAGAGGTCGCCTAACTTTGTATATAAGGAAGGTGAAGACATCTCATTTGATCATCAAAATCATTCACTCCAATTCGCATTCCTAGCAGTAGTTCGCCTCTTTTAGCAGCAGATCTGATTCTTTGAAGGAGTATTTTTCATTTGCTCAAGGAGAAGCAGCATTTATTATTGTATAAGTCTTGGCCAAATTCGAGGGCCTGATTTGTATGCAGATTTCTGCTCTTATTCTTTCAATTTATAAGAGGATATTATTTGCTGGGTTTTTCTCCCTCGAGTAGGAGGGTTTTCCTAGGGTAAATCACTGTGTTCATTGATCTGTGTGTTGTATTTTTGCTTATTTACATTTCTAATCCTAAAACTAACATGGTATTAGAACAGGTTTAGAAAAGATCTGATCAGATTTGTCTAAGCATTCTTCATTAAATATCATTTCATCAATAGCGGATTTGGAGCATACCTTAGAAGCAGATCTAAGGTGGTTTTGAGAGTAGTCTTGAAGGCAAATTTTTGAAGACCTAAAGGACGATTTCTAGCAGATTTAAGAGTAGACCTTGAGGCGAATTTTTGCAAACCTAAAAGGTGAATTGTGGTAGACTTATGTGCAAATCTTCCAGGGTGAGTTGTTGCAGATTTAAAGACTATCTATTGCAGAATTGAACGACATTTTATGCAGGCCTTAAAGGGAAAATACCTGTAGACCTGTGAGCAGAAATTCTTGAGCATAATTGTAAAGAGTTTCAAATCTGATTGGAGAAGAGGGTCAAACATTCATCTGCCGCGTGGATGGGAAAACAACTGGTAAAGTTTATTTGAGTGACAGAGTCAAATGATGCTTGTGAACGAATCTGTATAGATTGCTGCTCTAGCTAGTTGTAGCCGGAATACTCTTGATAGCCATCGAGCATTTGGAAGTCTGGGCGATTATTCAACAAGGATTAAATCAATTAAGGGCTAATCAGACTCAACTACAGGTCTAGCTCAATGGTGTACCAACAATAAAGAGAAGGATTTTATGATCATGAATTTTATGTAGTTAATAAAAAATCATGTAATAAAATTGGGAATAGTGAATCATGTATGCTTCTAGCATTGGTTTGTATATTTCTCTTCGAGGTATTTTGATTCTATGAACTATTATTAATCTCTGTAAAATGCAGGATGATGAGAGATTGTATAAGGAATTGAAAGGGAGGAAGAGCTTGAGGCATCCTATGAGGAAGTCATGTCGGCTGGAGAAATGAACAAACATGGAGACATAGCTTGCAGCCATGGGATTGAGTTGGTGGCACATAACTCTCATGATTCTTCACTGGAGACATCTCTCAAGGGCACAAGGTTGGGTCGGCCTTGGATGGAGAATTTGCATCAACAAAGAAGATTGAGAAAGATGAAGACACTAAACAACGTAGAACCTATACAGATTGTCATTGCGATCAGCTACTTCGAAGAGGAGGAAATGACATTCAGAGGGGGTTAAATTTCGAGAATTGAAGACATGAGTTGAGATCATATCTAGGAAGAGGACTAAGGTTCTGAGATCCATCAATGGAGGAGAGTTCACTTCTAGAGGATTTTTGTAAATCTCTGTATTGAGGCAAGGATCAAGAGGAAGTTCTGTGTTCAGCAAAATGAAGTCCTTGGAAGACCTCTTTAGCTGTAGAGAACAGAATTGCACAAGGCAGTCAACCTTGTTTTGACATTGGTAGCTCCGCAAACCTATTCAAAATAGGGTGATCTGGGATTAGGTCAAGGAGGACAATCTTGGAATCTTGCAAGTCATAGTGCCGGAGGTGCGCATTGGAAACAGTTCCTCTAAGGCAAGCATTGTAGCCAATCTTGGATGAGGAGGTCAGGAGGTTGATGCAAGTACTTGGAGCTTCAGAGGGAGTCACACCATCATGAAGATTTGTTGTAATGTATATTTCTCTGAGACGGAGAAATATGAGGTGAAAGCCCTTGTAATGTATATTTCTCTGAGATGGAGAAATATGAGGTGAAAGCCCTTGTAGTGTATATTTCTTTGAGATAGAGAAATATGAGGTGCAAGCCCTTGTTCATCTTTGAGACTGAGATGAGACGTCATGTTGAGAGACTCCATGACGACATCACGTTGAGAGACTCCGTGATGAACCCTTGTACATCTCTGAGACTGAGATGTGTTTCTTTCCACACATGGGAGTAGCCATTATGGACGTCATGTTGAGAGACTCCATGACGACATCACGTTGAGAGACTCCATGATGAACCCTTGTACACTTGTGTTTTTTCCACACATGGGAGTAGCCATTGTGGACGTCATGTTGAGAGACTTTCCGACATCACATTGAGAGACTCCGTGATGAACCCTTGTACATCTCTGAGATGAGATGTGTTTCTTTTCACACATGGGAGTAGCCATTGTGGATGTCATGTTGAGAGACTCCATGACGATGTGTTTCTTTCTACAAATGGGAGTAGCCATTGTGGACATCACGTTGAGAGACTCTGTGATGAACTCTTGGACATCTCTGAGACTGAGATGTGGTTTTCAACAAATGGGTAGCCATTGTGGGCGTCATGTTGAGAAACTCCATGACGAGGATATATGGAAAATACCTCCCTTGCTAAGAGGGAGTGTTAGTGTTTTAGCTGTAGGAGATATTTTCTCCTAAACATAATGATCTTCCAGGCAGGTCGGCCTTGATTTACAAATAATATTTTATAGGGGCCGACCTAGAGAAGAGGCTGCCTAACTTTGTATATAAGGAAGGTGAAGACATCTCATTTAATCATCAAAATCATTCACTCCAATTTGCATTCCTAGTAACAGTTTGCCTCTTTTAGCAGCAGGTTCGATTCTTCGAATTAGTATTTTTCATTTGCTCAAGGAGAAGCAACATTTATTATTGTATAAGTCTTAGCCAAATTCGAGGGCATGATTTGTATGTAGATTTCTGCTCTTATTCTTTCAATTTATAAGACGATATTATTTGTTGGGTTTTTCTCCCTCGAGTAGGAGGGTTTTCCTAGGGTAAATCGCTATGTTCATTGATCTGTGTGTTGTATTTCTGCTTATTTACATTTCTGATCCTAAAACTAACAAGCCTAATTTCGGGACATTACAGTCCCTGCCTTTAGTTGGTTGCTTGTCCTCAAGCAACCTTAAGTTAGGATGCTCAAAAATCTCAACTCCTTCCCAAGTGGCATCTTCAGCTGGTAGGTTCTTCCACTTCACCAAATATTCTAGAATGACCTTGTTTCTTAAAAGCCTCTCCCTTACGTCCAACATCGTAAGGGAGAGGCTTTTGAGAAACAAGGTCGTCCAACACCGTTTCGAGCTCGAGAATCAATTTGCCTTTGTCATCAAGTGGTGGCAACTCCATCGAGGGTGTGATTTGCTGACCCAATGCCTTCTTCAAGCATGACACATGGAAAATATTATGAATCCTACTCTCTGGAGGTAGTTCCATCTCATACGCAACCTCTCCAATCTTCTTTGTGATCCTAAATGGCCCATAGAATCTTGGTTTCAGCTCTTCCGCTCCGTTCCCCTTGAGAGATGATTGTCGGTATGGCTGCAACCTTAAGTATACCATGTCATTGACTTCAAAGGCCCTCTCGATCCTACGTTGATCTGCATATAGTTTTTATTGATTTTGGGCACGCTGCAGATTCTCCTTCAAGGAGTTCATGATGTCAACATTCTGCTATACCCGATGTCTAGCACCTGGGACTCTATTGTTTGCAAGAATCAAATTCATGAAGTAGCCTCATAACCATAAAGGGCTTTGAAAGGAGACATTCCAATGGACATTTGATGTGTGGTGTTGTAGCAAAATTCCCCGAGGTGTAGCCATTTCACCCAGGTTGATTGTTGCCCTGTCACATAGTTCTTCAAGTATCCCTTAATCCATTTGTTCACGATCTCCGTTTGCCCATCCGTTTGGGGTGATAACTAGTGTTGGGAGTCAACTCTGTGTGGGCCAGACAAAAAAGCTCTTGCCAAAACATGCTGATGAACCTGCTGTCCCTATCACTCACAATGTTTCTCGATAGCCCATGGAGTCTAAAAACTTCTCTAAAGAACAACTCTGCAACTTGAGGAGCCTTAAACTCTAAAGTAATAGCATAAAAATGAGCATATTTAGTGAGCCTATCCACCACAACATAAATACAATCTTTACCTTGCACCTTAGGGAGTCTAGTGATGAAATCCATTGAAATGCTTTCCCATTTCTGATTTGGGATGGGCAAGGGTTGCAACAAACCAACTGGTAATACATGTTCAATTTTATTTTGTTGGCATACCAAACATTCTCTCACATGCTGCAATATATCATTTTTCAGCCCCTTCCAAGCAAAACGTTCCCTTACTTGCTTGTATGTCTTGTAGAACCCCAGATGACCAGCAAGAGGAGTATCATGGCAAGCTTTAATGATTCTACTCTTGACCTTAGAGTGAGGTACAAGATAGACCCGATCTTTGTAGAGAATGAGTTCCTCAACCACCCTGTACCTGTCATCAACTACTTTCCCTTCTAGAATATCATTAGCAAATGAATCTTTAGCATACTCAGCTGTAATACCAGCCCTCCAATCAACAGATATATCAGACATTGCACACAGATAAGGCTTCCTAGAAAGTGCATCAGCCACTACATTGTTCTTGCCCTTCACATAGTCAATATCAAAGTCATAGGCTTGGAATTTTCTTACCTATTTTTGCTGTCTATCATTCAAATCTCACTGATTTAGGAAGTACTTGAAGCTGTTATGATCTGTCTTCACCACAATTTTCCCACAAACCAGGTACTGTCTGAGCTTAGCAAGGGCGTGCATGATGGCCAACATCTCCTTGTCGTAGATAGAGAAGGCCTTCTCCAAATTTGTGAGGTTCCTGCTCTCATATGCTATGGGGTGCTTATTTTGCATCAATACTGCCCCAATACCTTCTCCTGAGGTGTCACACTCCAATACAAAGAGAGATGAGAAATCTGAAATAGCCAAAACAGGGCATGAGCTCATTACCTCCTTGAGTTTGTTGAATGCCTGCTGTGCTGTGGGGCTCCAAGAGAAGGCTCCTTTCTTAGTTAGATTAGTCAATGGTGTTGCAAGCTGTGAGAAACCCTTCACGAATATCCTGTAGTAGCTACAAAGACCCACAAATCCTCTCAATTGTGTTAAGTTCTTGGGTGTAGCCTAATCTTGAATAGCCTTGATCTTTTCCTCATTGACACTGACCCCTTGAGCGCTGATCTTGTGGCCTAAGTACAAAATCTCAGTCATCCCAAATTCACATTTTGACATCTTAGCATAGAATGAATTCTTCTTAAGAATATCGAGCACCTCCTCTATATGCCTCAAATGTTCTTCCCATGTTTTATTGTAAATCAAGATGTCATCGAAGAAAACCAACACAAATTTCCTTAACTGAAGAATGAATACCTGATTCATGCAAGACTGGAATGTAGTAGGGGCATTGGTTAACCCAAACGGCATCACCAAGAATTCATAATGCCCATGGTGACACTTGAAAGCTGTCTTATGCACATCCTCATCGCTGACTCTAATCTGATAGTAACTTTAACGCAGGTCAATCTTGGAGAAGTACACTGCTCCATGTAGCTCATCTATCAATTCATCGATCCTGGGGATAGGATAGCGGTTCTTGATTGTCTTCTTGTTGAGAGCTCTATAATCAATGCACATCCTGAGTGTCCCATCCTTCTTTTTGACCAACACTACCGATGAAGCAAAAGGGCTTGAGCTTTGGCGAATATGCCCCATATCTAATAACTCCTTAATGCCCTTCTCGATCTCTTCTTTGTACATTCACGGATGACGATATGGAGTAGTGATCACCGGTTTAACTCCCTCTTCAAGCTCTATCACATGTTGAAACCCCCTATCTGGTGGCAACCCTGATGGAATCTCACAAAACACTTTGCACTTTTTGTTCAAGATAGCTTGAATGTCAATGGGAAAGGTTCTTTCTTCCTTCGGTGGGTTAGTATCTGTGATCAAGTACTTTGCTGCCCATGTCACTTGATCCCTACGAAAAGATCGTTCCATCCTTTTTGTCGAGACCACTATAGGACCATTCCTGGAGAGGCCCTTGAGGACAACCTCTTTGCCATTATGCTTGAATTTCAGCTCCATGGTTTGGTAATTGGTGGTATATTCTCCTAATGAATGAAGCCACTGAACTCCCAAGACCATGTCCATGTCACCGATATCAACCACATAGAAATCATCTTTCATCTTCTGTCCACCCAAGATCAGCTCCATTTGTTGGATCCGTTTAGTGCAAGAAAGGATGTTCCCTCCAACTGCCGCAACATCAAACCCTTCAAAGTCCTCTGCTCCTAAGCGCAACTTGGCCATTGTCCTCTTGTCAATGAAATTATGAGTGGCTCCACTATCAATCAGCACCTTCACTTTATGTCCTCGAAGAACTCTTCTCACTAGGAGAGAATGGTATCGTGGTGCTCCTAAAAGTGTTGTAAGAGTACCTCTTGTGGGGCCTCCTTCTACAATGAGCTCTTGATGTTCCCCATTAGTGTCATCCTCGTTGACCTCTTCTTCAGTTTCTGCTTCATCATCGGAAACCATTTTAATGTAGTAAACTTGTCCCCTTCCTTGGCATCTGTGTTGATTGTTCCATTTTTCATTGCAATAGTAGCACAAGCCTTTCTTGCGAAGTTCATTTCTTGACATGCCATGTGGTCCTATAGGATGGGCCTTCGGTGGTGGATTAGCCTTAATGAAAGGCTTCTTTGGCTGCCCTGTTGGTGTGCTTTTGCCAATAGTCTTCCCTTTCTTGGTGGAATCTTCAAGACTCAAGGCTTTCCAGATGGAAGGATGGCTTCCTCTAATGTTGCTAGCTCCAAAGCTCTCACCAAGCCACAAAATGACTCTGATAGGCCTTCAATGAAAAAGAACATGAGCCTCTTATCCGAAACATCTGATACCATCATTGCGAGTCTTTGAAATTCTGAAACATAATCATCCATGGTGCTCGTTTGCTCGAGTCTTGTTCGCTCTTGGAAGTATGCTTTAGGATCCTTCCTATCAAATCTCTCTGTCAATTTATGTGTGAACTTTGGATAAGTAGATACCTATCCAAATCCCCGAGTCACAATGACATGGAGCCACCACTCATGAGCTAAACCCTCCAAATGTAGGATGGCAAACTTGATGGCTTCCTCTTTAGTCATGGGGCTGAGAGAAAAATAAGTGTACAACTTCTGTATCCATGATTGAGTAGTCATATTTCCCGAGCCATCGAATGTCGGAAGTGTCAGCTTACTCACCCTATGTTGCAGATCCCTGTTGGGGTGGTAAGTTACTTGGCTTCCCTTGGATCCATTCTTTATGTTGTGAAATTGAATGAATGGAAGCTGCTACCTTATCTCAGGATCAATTTGCATATAGGCTTCCATGCTTGCGTTAATGTCTCCTTCCACTAGATTCTATTCTTCACCTCCATGATTCGATCCATGCTTGGGTAGGAAGGTGGGTTGTGTGGGACGCCAAACCTTATTGCTTTGATTTTCAAATTCAAAATTATTGGATTGACTGCCTTTTGGCCCAGTGTTTGAAACTGATCTGCCATTGTTGTTCTTGTCATTCATGGACTGCATCATTGTTAATATGATCTGGTTTGTTTGCTCTTGCTGCTTGGCCATTTGCTTCTGCACAATAGGCATCCTCTTCAAGAAAGCTTCAAACTGGTCATCATTGTCTCCCATCTTCTTACCTTTGTCTCCTATTCCAAAAGATTCACCTGTTGCTTTCTTACTTTCCCTTTCGATGGCACGCTGATCCCTTTGACTCATACAATACCCTCAGGCTGGCAAGGTCTGAGGCTTTGATACCACTGTAAGATGCTAGGGCATGTGCAAAAAATTATATGTTCCAATGGAAGAACACATCGAAAATTTCTAGTTTATTGAGCATCTAATTCTGACAGATTACTGATAAGTTTCAGGTTTCAAACTCACAATACATCTGTAACACATACACTGATAAGAAACAATTTTCTCATAATTTGGAATGATTACATGGTATATTTGCGGAATGCACCTAGAGATGATTTGCTCTGTAATTCGCTGCAAGAGAAGTGATATAAACTCCGCCTAAGGGTGGTGTCGTTATAGGCGATGAGCAGAATGCCACTGATGATACTTGGTCCTGACCAACGAATTTAATGATGATCACTGCCTCCTTAATGCGCTTCTGGTCAAGATCCGTTGACTCCAAGTATGACATGTCCTCCCAGGATTTGAGTGTAGGCGAGTGAGTGTGATCGTAGATGAAGATGCTCATTGCTAGAAATGATATTGCCTTAATGCTGCGTGCTGTCCTGCTCTTGACTAGAAGAGTCGCTTGGGTGTGTGTGAGCTTGCTCAAGTATAATAGGTGATCGCTAGTCATAAACTCGATGGTGGAGAGTATTCAGATGGTGCCGACTAGAGCCAACAACTTTGCCTAGATGGTGAATGAAATCATCACCTCCCGATATGATCCTGCTGTTACCTGATTTTTAGCTTTCAATTGAAATCAGGTAACTTAGTGTTTGTTCTTTTTGTGTTTTTTGTTTAAACATTTAAAAGATAAACCATAGTCTGCTAAGTCATCAATATGCATGAAAGAGATTGTCAAAAAACAGATTGTGTTACAAATGTAATCTTTATTGATAATCATGAAAGTGTAAATGTCCCTCACAAGCCAAGGGACTAGCTATCATAATGCTAGTAAAGAAGAAATCATACGCATATGGATACAAAAGGAAAATTGCATATAACATGAAGAGGGACCCGTCATTGCCTGGTGGAATGACGAATCCTGTTGACTTGGCCTTGCATCATCTTTGCTGCTCTGCTTCCGTTTGACTCCCTCCTTGCTACTCCTAGGTTTCCTGCATTGGATTAAAACAACGCCGTTAGAGCAATGAAAGATCCCTGATCGAAATTATATGCAAAACATCCATAAACGTGTGATCAAATGTCTACAAGCATTAAAATAGCAGCATACCATAAGTGTCCCTGACAACAAGAAAGGAGTGATCAAACACACCTATGATATGCTTTGTTTATCTAACTCTTTGTTCCTTGTGCAGATTTAAGACAAGTTTGACTACTGTTCTAATTCAACTAATTACAACATGTGGGGTAAATGTGGCTTCCACGAGGGTAGAGCTCAGCATGCTGCCCTCTGATGTTTTAAGAGGGATAGGAAATTGAGCAACTTGATCAAAGATAGACATGCTATCAATGCATTAAATCAACATGGAATCACACCAGTCGATCAACTTTCATTATCAGATTTTAAAAATGCAACATATAATGTGAGCTGTCATGAAATTCATTCAACTTTCATTATCAGATTTTAAAGATGCAACACATAATGTGAGCTGTCATGAAATTCATACTTCATAATGAATCAGTCATATGGCTGCCATCATGTCAAAAGGAAGGTGCATTTTGTTGGACATCTCTTTCAATCATCTTAAGTGGATCCATGATCCATTTTATAAAAAGAAGTGATTTCAGAGATGCATCAAGTTCAATTATAGATGCATCAAGTTCAATTATGCATCTCTTAAATAATGAAGGAGAAATCAAGGCATGCCTGAAGCCACCATAAAGCATGTGGGGCAGCAAGAAGGAACAATCCAAGGTACTGTGAAGTCCCTCTCACCTTAACCGTATTGGACAGCCACACATCACATAGGATGGTGAGCTTTCAAGTCACCAACATAGGCGACATGTGTCTGCCCACTAGGTTTAAGGTGAGGAGACGGTGTTTAATTGTTGCACATGATCAAAAGGGCTGAAATGTTGTGGGAACCAGATTACAAACATGTGGGGCAGCAAGCAATTGTTGTGGGAATCATGAAGATTGGGGCAGTCCTAAAGGACAAATCATGCTACATCTCATACAAGGACAACAATGAGTGCATACAATTGAACAGCAAGGGCAGCCATCACATTCATTAGGGGAACAAGTGAATCATGTTTTTCACTTTAATAGTGAAATGATAAACTATGGAAAATATAAGCATGTGAATGAGGTAAGTAGACAATTCCCAACACAGGAAACAATTCAAGATATGCTGCATAGTCTACAAAAAGGTTATGAGAAAGGGCAATCAATGGTTCTCAAATATATAAGCATAGTAAGCAAGGTTACAAACACAAAGAGAAATGAAACAAAAAACTGCAGTTTTATCATTGAAAGGAAAATATGACAAAGTTGTAAGATCATATTAAGATAAAGATACCTTTACAATCAATGTCAAGAACTTCAAAATTGACATCTAGTTCTATATGATATAGAATGCAACCCCTGAAGATCAAATTGCAGGTTTAAAAGGTAGCAAGGAGGATAAAAGCTCATGGAATTATGCTTCTACACCTCCATGTGCACGAGCATGTTTTAGGTTTTACAACTACATTTGTTTGCATACATTTATTGTATGACCCACATATAGATCTTGACATGTTTCAAACATTGGTGGACTCAACATGTTGGTTTCAAATATTGTCAAAAAGTGTATCTTGAGGGTTCTATTAGTTGTTCTTGTGACTTTGTGTTTCATTCATATGGTCAGATTTGAAAAGTAGAAGACTCAGAAGCTAGTATTCTGAGAGGAAATGAAAGGCAGTGGAAACAATAAGAGCAAAATGACAAAAATAGAGAGGCATCATTGTCTGTTATGGAGAAACATAGGCCTTCACAAGAGGCACAAAGGTAATGTTTGAAAGATAGTATACCTGAAGCGACAACAGGTTAACAATACACAGTTGAAGCTCTTAAGGTATGGAGTGTACCAAATGGGGCAACCAAGTGACAAATGGGATTGATAACATTATAACAAGACAATTACCTTGAGAAAGCAGCCACTTCATGAATGCCAAGAACAGTGTTTCCCAAAATGAAGATGGATATATGCAATGAACCACATGGAAGCAAAACACATCAAACAATGCTTATGCACTATCATATCAGGATAGAGGTGAGTATGTTAAGTCTATTCTGTGCCTATAAGGATAAACGTGTGCATCTACATTAAATGGATAGTGGTTTCAATACATGGGAAACTCTTTAGATGCATGAGTATAGTCTATTGAACACTCAAACCATGATGAAATGAAACATGCACAGGATTTGCTTTTTAGTCTTAACATATCAGTCAATTGAAAGCACAGTGCATACAAGAGTAGCTCATGGTTACAAAAATGTTAAAACCCCATAACAATGCTTATGCCCTATCATATCATGATGGAGATTTGGTAACTGTTGCTTGTTATGGTCACTACCTTATTCTAAAAGGGCCACTATTATTTGTCACCTTGAAGTTCTAAACCTGACCAGAGCAAAATGAAGATATGCAATTATATAGTGTTATTGCTTAATAGTGCACAAAAGAGTCAGGTTTTATTAACATCAAAGACATAATAGTTTCATAAGGGTTTCCATGAATCATAG
Source organism: Sequoia sempervirens (assembly GCA_007258455.2). Lineage (NCBI taxonomy): Eukaryota > Viridiplantae > Streptophyta > Pinopsida > Cupressales > Cupressaceae > Sequoia > Sequoia sempervirens. The sequence continues at coordinate 83,603 of VDFB02218209.1, read as the reverse complement.
TGCTTCAACTAATTACAAATGGGGTTAAGTGAATTTGGTTATGCTACATTTGCTTCAGTTGAAGATGCTAAGAAAGCACGTGATAGTGATCATGTTCTCCATGGCCAAACATTGGAAGTAAAAAGGTGGCAACTCCTAAGGAGGAAATGAAGCCTCCTTCCAAAAGGATTACAAACACAAGTTGTAAATGCTGAAGGTGAGAGAAGTTCTGAACAGAGCAATGGTGATTACAAATGAAACAGTACATGTTATGATTGAAGTACAAAAGCAGAGGAAATTGTGCTACTATGGATAGAAATGAAACAATAAAAGAAAAATCTGGTCTTTATTTGAGTTTTCTTTCACAAGTGGAGGAACCCATCTAGGTTTATCATAAGTTGCAGATACAGGAGAAATGCAGTGAGTTTCTTTTCATAAAAGAACAACTGAAGCATTCAAGACCAAATTCTCTTACAACCGTGGCCCAAATCTGGGTTTCTACTTTTCAAAAGCATGAAAACCCACTTGGGGTTTTTACAGAAATTACAAGTTTTCTTCAACACAGAGAAACCCACTTGGGGTTTTTGCAATTAGATTGCAAATACAGAAGTGAAAGATAGTTTTAATGAAGATATTCAAAGCAAAAAAAGTATATGCAAAACCCTAGGCTTTTCTCCATGGCCGTGGCTAGAAGATCATTTTCTTCACAAGACAACAGAAAGGAGCCATTTTATTATGGATTACCAAACACAGAGCCTTTCAAAAGGCTATCATGAAATTTTTAAAAGCAAATTAAAAATATGAAGCCATATTTCATTATCCATGGCCGCGGTTGAAGGTTGAGTTTTCCTTCACAAAAAACCAAAAAGGAAACTTGGGGTTCCTTATCTCCAACTCCAAATACAGAGCCATTCAAAAGCTATCATGGAGTTTGAAGAAAATGACAAGCAAGAAAAACCCTATTCTCTTTTCATGGCCACAGCCAAAAGGAAAGGTTTTCTTCATAGAAACAACAAAATATTGGGGTTTCTTCCTTAAATCTAAAATGCAGAAGAAAAATAACATTTTTGCTTTATCTTTCAAATTGGAGGCTCGAAGTGAGCTCTTTTGCTCAAAAATTAGAGAAACTTGGGTCGAACAAAATACCTTTCAAATGGTGGTGAAAAACACAGATTTGTATACAAAACCACATTTTACCTGTTATTCTTTGTATTCTTCATCAAAAAATTATCAAGAATCGGCCAAAAAATCACCATTTTCTGTGCAAGCATGAAACCCTATGGTGGCAGCATGGCTTCTTCTAGAAGCTCGATATAAAATGAGTTCTTTTTGGGTTTTTTACTTTCTTTTGTGTTTAGGGTTTGAACCCTTGGGAATGCCGATGGGATTTTTTTTTCCCATTCATTTAAAAAAATGAAAACGCATTAAAATGTGGTGGGGGCCGAATGGTAGACTTAGGCAATTTTTTGCCTTATGCTTTTGAAAGCTTTTTGCCTTGTTTCAAAATTGCTAAGTCCTTCATAAAGAAACATGTGAAATGTGCCAAATCCCACATGTTATGCCTTTGACATTTAATCATGGTGCCTTAAAAACTTTGTGAATGTGCCTTCCAAGATGTGTGGAGTCCCTGATGCCCACATAGGCTGAAATTTGGGCCTTTGTTTTGCCTTTGAAAGTCAAAGAATGTTGACCAAGTGTGTGGCCTTAAGTGCAGGAGTGGAGGTAAATGGAAATGATCAAATGCCTTGGAGTTTTGTTTTGTTTAATGCTTTTGGAAGCATTTAGAGATAGCATTATATTTTGCATTTTATTTCAAAGTATAAAAACATCATTTAAGTGATTTGAAAATCACTTTCATGTTATTCATATGCAAATGTAATGTAATTTAATATTGATGGTGGGGCCTTTTTTTTTTTGCATTCTATTTTGTAATGTAAAGTAATTTGTTTATGTGATGGATTATAAATCACTTAAGCAGATTATCTTTGTTTTAATGCAAATTAATGCCTTGTGTTTTCAAAACACACATATAGCATGGGTCAAGGTTGTGGGAGACAAAATGATGACTTGCAGACATGGGGAGAGTGTGTGAGCTGTTCCTTTGACTGTTTTGGAGAGAAATGTGCTATTCTGGAGGTAGTTTTGTCACACTTTTGGCATGACTATGGTCTTGGCTTGACCTTGGACCATTTGGAGGACTTTTGGAGTGATTTTAGAAGGTTATTTTTTGGCCTCATTGCTGCATCCGACCAAAACCTTCTAGATGGACATGTGTGAGGGGATTTGATGGGTTTTGCTTAAGTAACTTCATTTTTGCATTTTGGAGTTAGTTCTTTCTTTCCAGTAGAGTGATAGCTTTGGTTTTTGGAGTTATTTTTCAGCATGGACCAGTATTGTAACTCAGATGGACTTGTTATACAGTGAGTACTTTGAATCAATAAAATAGAGCATTTTACCTTCTCATTTCATGTTTCATAGTATGCTGTTAGTGATTGATCAGTTTGTTTTGTGAAATTTATCTTTCCTTGCAAACTTGTCTCATGTTTAGGCATCTGTTTAGCAGAAAATGCATGGTAACAGGTTATAAGTTGTGTTAATCAATAGTGCTATTAGTTGTGAGACCTTTTGTTTTCCTTTTAAAAGCCCTGTTTAGAGACCTTATAAATTATTTATGTGAAATGCATGTGAAAATGAGTTGTGTAAACAGAGTTTTATGATATTGTTTTGAATGTGATAGACTATTATTAGGTCTTAGTCCGTTTTTGGTGTATCACCTTAGGTATTTTCAGTTAAAGTTCATGTTTTATGCATCTCTTACCCTTTTCTTTAGAAATCAGTAGTTAGGTGGCATCAAAAGGGGAGCTAGCCCATAATTTGGAGGTCTACTTTTGAATAGGACACCCACAGCCTAAAAGCAGTCCCATGTTATATCCAAACCTGCTAAGTTCTTTCATAGCTTGGCTTAGGGGTGCAAATTTGGATCACTAACACCTGCAATGAATTTGATAGATGAGAATATGACTAAGAGTGCTACAGATGAATCGAAGAACATTCACAGGTTTCCTAGTTTGAACTACATCCCGACTTGGGTGTTCTGGGCTGAGCGACTATGTCCTCAATCTCAAGCCAGGGAATGACTCCAAACTTGTGATTGATCGAAATGGAAGCAAGAACCCCTATAAATATTAAACAAGCTAGCCACTACAATTGTAGTGGGCCCAAAATAAAATAAAAGTTTTATTAAATTCAAATCACATTGTTGGCGCCAACTAAAATTAGTCAGCCAGAACCTAAAACTAGTTTATTTTTCAATTTAGTGTTTAAAAACACTTTTTGCTCAAAATTCCTGTCAGCCTCCTTAGCCTGATTTTGGGACATTACATTCATGCAAATGTTTGATGACAACACGTGAAAATCCACTGTTTGGCTGGTAATTGAGTGACCAATCTGGTAGATGGAGAGAAGGTTGACGGAAACATTAGGTACATAGAGAACATCATTGAATTTACCTTCATTTTAACTATCTCAGATCTCTTTCACTGTTTTCCTGGTTGAGGTGAAGTTGGATAGGATCTTCTGAGATTTTAAGGGGTTCTGGCTGTGTTGGTGCAGTTTGAATTTTTTCAGCATACTTAGAAACTATCAAATCAAAGAACATCCCCTTTCTTAAGTAGAATCTTGACAGCACTTTGGTACCAAAGTTAATGATGCAATACCAGATATTCCTGGTCACTACAGATTTACTGTTATTTCTACTCTATGCATAACTGCAAATTATTCTTCATCACTGAACCACCGTTGGACTTCTCTTCATTTTCCTTTTTCCCCCCCATACTCTAAAAATTGCCACCTATAAATAAACTATTACCATGACCCAGGCTCGCAGTCAACATTGATGTCTCAAATTTGGCTTGACCTCAAACTAGATTCTCTAACTGCCAACTGACACAGCCATTACAATTGCAGGTCATAAATTGACTGCCACAGCTGTTAGAAAAAAATATCCACTTCACTGCAGCCGTCATAACTCATATAGCTGCCAAGTTTAGCACTTTCTGGCTACAAGGTGAATAAGATTATTGAATAAGGTTGATAATCAAACCCCACGCCTACAGTAAGAACCTTTCAGAAAATAAAAAATGTCTGGAACCTGCAACACAAAAGAAAACAACATAACATAAATGCTCATTGGGAAGGTGAATAGAACGCTCTTGCATTAGTTAAAGGCTAAGCTTAGAAAGTAAAGACGAAGTGGACTAAACATCTAATAAGAGATAATACTTAATAGTTGAGGTGGCAAGTAAAGCTTACAATTTACGGGAGTGAGTCCGACTAACCAGTCAACCTAGTCTAACAGCTGACTTTTTTTAATCACAGTATTTGAGACTGAGTTACATCAACTGTTTATTCAAGTCTTAAGTAGTTAACTACCCTAACTAGATGACTACAATATTTGCCATTTAAATTAATAGAAATATGATAATATTCCTAAATTATTACAAATTAAGGTGTAAAATATAATTTAAATAAACCAAGGTGGATGAATACACCAGCCACCTTCAGTTTTAAAATTTATAATTCTGTTTTTGTTGAAAGATTTTTGTTGATGTTTTTGCCTTAACTATAGCTTTTTCTTCTATGGGTTAATGGTTACAGATGGCTGTCTATTGATGTATATAAATATTATAATTTAGATTAGATAGCTCTGAAACTTCACTATGAGATCTGCTAATGGTCTTTATATTGGAATACATGTATCTGTTTGCAGCTGAGAGGAAACGGAAAGACCACGAATCTCAACATGCTGGGAATGGACCTGCAGCTGGTTATGGGGCAACTCCTGTAAGTTTCATGTCATTTATGTTTGTGATGGAAAGAAAATCCCACAAGTTAAAAATAAAATTTATTCTTAGCTGAATGTAGAGAGAAACTCTTTCAATGTTATGTTTGAACTTGAAAGTTTTGCTTTGAGTTTTGCGCTCTGTGTTGTGAAACATGCACACTATGGTTTTTTTTGCACTTCTGGGAAACAGGTAGACACCATATAAGTGAATATTGATAGACATTAAAAGTAAGACAATTCATGAAAAGTAATATTATAATAATAGAAACATTCAAAATGGGAGGTAATATGAATGCATTATGAATAATTTTTGGATATATTGGCTTTTAAAAAATGTTACATCAGTGATCAATATTGAATTTGATTAGGGCCTAGTTGCCTGGCCCATATGATAAAAAATAGATATTGTGCAACTTATATTATTTGCTACATGTATCTAGTAGTTTCAAAGGTGTAGGAGCTAGTTGGCACTATAGAGCCTATAGAAATCCCCAAACCAATTGAAGTCTTTACTCTTTAGAATACACTTCTCAGTACATGGCCTCATTCAGCTAGCTCAAGGGTGCGCTAGCATCATCAACCAATCTGAGAATCTTTACCAAAGGTTCAGTTGCATTACACTCCAAAGGCAAGAGCTCAACCATACCATAGATCAGGTGGAGATTTCCTCTGATTCACTGGTTTTATCCTTTTGCTGCCATTTCCTCCTCGTTTCTGGGAATAAGTGGAAATCTGTGAAAGCAATCTATTGTAGAACAAGAGCCTGTGGTGCTTATCTCTGTTGGTTCCTGAAAAGATTCTTGTAAATAAGTGGTAGTGTTCATCTCATCTGGTTTCTTGCAGAATGGAGAAGTGATCTACTGCTCAGAAATAAATTCGTTTCAAGTCCATTATAAGGTTATGAATGGAAAGTTGGGAGCAAAGCTAGTGATATTGAATGCATAATTACAGATAAAATTGGTCAGTCTCTAACTCCATATTTTCAAATTTTTTTGGCATGAAATCAATGCAGTGGGTTGCAGATGACGAAAAAACAATGTAGGGTGTATCTTCATTAAAATTCTACTATCTACCAGATGATTGGTTGCATTATTAGTTATTACCTGGACAACATACTGCACACCTATCTCCACATGAGATCCTTCAATACAGAAACAGAAGTGTTGCATTCTTAACATGAGCTAATGCTTTAATGGCTTTCATAAGCATGATTTCATGTGGACAAGAAAGTATAGGGACTTTCTATCCAGGCCCAACAACGGCAACTGTATGAAACATTGAATTGTAGAATGTGTTGGTTTTGGCCACGTTGAAATATATGTTGCTTCACACAAGATGGCTTTTTTTTTTTAATTAAGAGGGGTAAAAACGCTTTTGACCCGGAGCTATGAACCGGTGAGGTCACAAACGGGGGACCTCATCCCCAATGTAAATTCTCAACTATTACACCCCAATGGGGGTTGAACCTTGATGGCAAGAATAACAACACAACAACTTAACCATCACACCATGCCACTATTGGCAACTTTGCACAAGATGCTTACAATCCTAGCTGCTTCCTCATTTTCCCTTCTGCTAGACCATAAGAAAGAATGGATGCTATAGCGTGGCACCAAAAAGGGGATGTATTGCTCTTATGTACTAGGGAGATTGCACCTCAAAGTGTCATGATTATAACACTTCCAGTCAACATTTGCCATGGTAACTCTCCTGCAAATATTTATTGTGGCTTCAAATATTTGAAGATCCAGTGAAATAACTTATTGCTAAGGTAGAGGGAAACATCAGACAGCTGCCACAGTTTATCTGTCACTAGTTCCCAACTCCATGCTCACACTGGTTTCTAATGAGATGAATGTGTATAACATTTTGTAACAATCCAATAATGGAATCTTTAGCTAAAATTAGTGAAGCATGTGAGTGATTGAGGTAAGGCTTTAGAATGCTCAACTGAACTGGAAGTATCAGCTCTTGTTACAAATAAGATGAAAAGCCAACTAGAAGATATGCTCAAACTGAAACACCCACTAGAAAATATGTTTAACATTTTGAGTTAGATATGTATATGTACAATAATACAGAACATCACAGTGATTGCTAGATAGTCTATGAAAGAGAGCACACAATGATAAACCTATATGATATACTCAAAGAATGAGATTGTATTTTTAAATATAAATAATAAAAGTGTTAAGACTTTCTTTAAAAAATTAATAAACAGATAAAAGATAGAAGGTGAAATTGTAAACAAGAATCAAAAGCAACTATACAAGATGAATAAAAAATGAACCAACATCTACTATTGACAAAAGACCTGCTCACATGTTTGTAAAGAAGCGAAAGAAAATTGTCCAAGAAGTTTATCACAAGGTGAAGGAATGATGGAATTGCATTAAAAATTATAGAAATAGGACAACCAAAAATATTGTTAGTTCTATGCTTTTACAGTGCTTGCCTAGAAATAGCAAAAATGTAGTACACTTTTTGTGATCTTTTAATTTTTTGCAAATATATGAGCACATTATCTTTGCTCAATGAAGATATGAGTCTTGAAATAATTAGCATCTAGAATCCTTAGCATGAAATAAAATTGTTTTCCAGCTAGAGTCCAAATGCTGAAAAAACATGCGTTATCAAGCAGTAATTTATGAAAAAAATGCAATAGTTTACATGAAGCTTGTTATGGTAATTACAGGTTGTAACTTAGATGAACTAGTTGTTAAAATCTGTGCTTTTTGAAACTAGTTCTGCTATGTGGGTACTACCTGATGATTTGAAAGAACAGTGATATGCAATGCACATTATCTGAAATATATCCCCTTTTACCTGTGTTGCACGAGGACGCGTCCCCTGTCCCAAAATGCACTGTCCCCGTCTCCAGCTGTCCCCATTACGGGGGGACACAAAGGGGACATCCCCTTGCCGTCCCGAAACATGCCAGAGAGCAGGAAACAGCAGGAAACGTCCCTGCCCGTTTGGGGACGGCTCCCCGTCCCCGGTATGGCTGGGGATGTAGGAAATGTCCCTCGTAGTCCCGGGAACGGCTAGTCGTCCCCTGCGGACAAGGAACTTCCAGCATTAAAAAAAACATTAAAAACTCGTTTTTTTTAAATTTCTTTTTGCTCTTTGAACTTTGTGACTTTTGGATACATGTTTGAGACATTTGGATATTGATAGACCATGTTTTATTGATGTTTGAGACTGCTGTTATAAATTTATAAGTTTAACAGAGAAAACATCTTACAAAAATGGTAACTCGCAGTCTTCTCTAGATTAAATAACTTGCACACCTTGTTTTTGTTGTTTCATGATATACCCAATGAGGGAAAAGTTGTGATTCTTGTCACCTTGTTTCTGTGGTATTTCTTTGGAATGTGAAAGCACTTTGAAGTGTTTCATTGTCTGCTTGATGTTCCTCCATGTTTCCTCAGCTGCCATATCTTTGCTTCCTTTGGAGGAGTTAAATGTTAAAGTTCTTAAAACATTATATTCATTAAAGCTCTCCGACTCTGCAATGTTTCTCTACTGCAGTTTATATGTCAACATGTATAATCTACATATACCATATGTACAACAATATTTTTATAACTCATATGATGTGAGTCTGCTTCCATTTTCTGATCTCTAAACTTAATTTTCAACCCACTTTGCTTATCAAGAACTAACCAGCTCTGAAATCCATGAATGCCAGGAAAACTTGTTACTTGATATAATAATCATTTAATGCCAAAGATTACCTTGATTCTGCAATATGCAGAGAACCTACATTGGTCCTAAAGTGTTGTAATGAATTAATTTAAAAATATTTGTCTGCTATTTGTCTGCTACTGAGCGGGTTCCTTTAGAAGACTCTCTATGCTATTGTTCAAGAATCAAGAATAAATACAAAGGTATGCTGTGCACAATCTGATATTTATGCAAGAATTGAAAGATATGATATGAGAGGCAAGTCTTGTTTGTAAGCTTGCTGTTCAATTGCTGTCTCTGCTGCTGATCTGTAGAAACCTCCTCCTCGTCTCTCTCCTTTTGTAAGAACACAAACTTTTAACTCATTTTTGACAGGACATCTGTCTTTTAAAATAATGCTTTAATGACATTTATTATGCTGTTATACTACCGCTCTTGTGATTTATTTACATATTGATATTGTTGTTATCAATTATTGACATATCTCTCTCTTTCCCTCTCTCTCTCTTTATAATATATTAATATGTTTTGAAAAATTCATATATATATATATATATATATATATATATATATCGCTGTCCCCTACCGTCCCCTAAAAATGGCCTCCTAGGGAATGTCCTGGAAACGTGTCCCCTGCCGTCCCCCCATCCCTGTTCCCAAAACACTGTGGAACATAGCTTTTTACTCCTTGTATTACTTATGCACATTAAATGCATTTAGTTTTATATTGTAGCACACTATTTGTACGCTATCTGTGAACTGTTTTGGAATATCCTGAAAGAATTATATTATCCAGATCCTTGGCATGACTAAAATTGTTTGCCAGCGAGAGTCCAAATGCTACAAACATATAAGTGTTATCAAGCAGTTTTTTATGAAAAAAGTGCAACAGTATAAGCTTGCTATGGTGATGACTTATGTTGTAACTTGATGAACTAACTATTAAAATCCCCTATGTTGCGTTTCAAACCTAGTTCTGTCATGTGAGTACTACCTGATGATTTGAAATAATAGTGACATGCAATGCACATTATCTGAAATATATTCCCTTTTTATTCCTCGTATTACTTATGCACAGATTCTCAAATTTTACTTTAGTTGCAATGTGCTTTTGAAGTTAAGAAGAAATCAATTGCCACCGGCCCATTGCCTAAAATATCAATGTTTGTTTATTTATAGTGCGTGTATTGTGTGCTAGTTGGCAACAATTAATAAAATACATTTTATTCTTCATGGATTGATTTGCTCCTTTTTAAACGTATTCATTTGTTGCTGTTTTATAGGCTTCTCATTCACAGTTCCAACAAGGCAAACCTGGTTCACATGAGGCGCCTGCCCCACCTAACAACATACTATTCATCCAGAATCTGCCATACGAGACAACCACTATGATGCTACAGATGTTGTTCCAACAGTACCCTGGTTTCAAGGAAGTCCGTATGATTGAGGCAAAACCTGGCATTGCCTTTGTGGAGTATGGAGACGAAATGCAATCTTCTGTAGCTATGCAAGCTCTTCAAGGCTTTAAAATCACTCCCCAAAATCCAATGCTTATTACTTATGCCAAGAAGTAGTTCTTTCATAAATATTACCAGAAATCCTGGACAGGTTATTCAGGTACACGTAATATATATTTTTGACTGTCATTGAAAATTGAAAATTCCATTATATTTGACTGTCCCATCCAGTCTTTGAAAAGGGTATTTGAATTTTTCATACAGTTATCTTGAAAACAGGTGGTGCACCCTGCATTCAAAACAGGCAGATGCAGACGTGTGAATCTGCTTATGGATAGATCTAACTTCTCCCTATATCTGTATTTTAGAATGGTTTTTTCTAAAGCATGGTGACCATCTGCGCTGGGTGAGTAAGATGTCTGTCTTACTACTGTTGGTAAAAGTTTTGTTTTAGCTATCCTGTTTTGATGTCAGAACAACATGCTAGAAATAAGGTAAAACGATTCTGAGAACAAAGAGTTACTCATATTTGGAACCTGCATTTTGAGCTAGGGTGGCGATTAGCGCTTGCAGTGCTACCTGTTTTCTTAAAATTTGTTCAGAGCTTATCAATGCTTTCCATGTTTCTTTTTGTAAAATGTTTTGTGTTTTCATTATAATGACTAGTTAAAATGTGGGTTAACTACTGCATTCAACTAAGAAATGTCTATTAGATAAACACATTTCTCGATTCCACCGTATCAGATTACTCCCTATGTGTACACTATTTATGCTCTTATTTTGGGCGCATTTCCCAACTTTCATATTTGTGCAATTAAGACGCTCTAAATTGCTATTCCACCTATCTATAAAGAAATATATTAAATTTTCGTAAATTAGGAGGAGAATCTCATGAAATCAATAAAATTAATTTACCGAGTGCCACGTAGATTGCTATGAAGATAAGTCCATATAACTACATTCTTTCTACACAAATGCCAGTAAATTCACTCTATTTTGGTTTGAAGATTCATTTTGCATATCAATAATATTGACTCCAAGGGACAAGTCACCATGACCATTCAAATGTTGTGGTGAATACACACATGTAAGCACACACACACACAAACAAAATAATGGACACACACACATGCAAGTGCGCAGAGTAAAAGACAATGTTAGAAAATTCATTTTGCAAATCAATAATATCGAAGGAATAAGTTAGCACAAACATTCAAATGTTGCTTTGACCCACGAGGATGAACCGGGTTTCTGAGGGGTGAGAAATAATATTCAAATGTTGGGCACACAGTTGTTTATAGATGGTTGCTGGTGGTCCATTCGAGCCCCACATGCTGTCATCCATTTGTCCAATTGAGCCCCTTGGATTAAAGGGACTTTACAGTGGGGTCTCAAAGCAGATTTCAATAAAACATGACTGTTATAGATGGATCAATTCCAAACTGTAAATGGTGAAATCGGTGTCATCCATTTGTCCAATTGAGCCCCTTGGATTAAAGGGACTTTACAGTGGGGTCTCAAAGCAGATTTCAATAAAACATAATGACTGTTATAGATGGATCAATTCCAAACTGTAAATGGTGAAATCGGTGTTTGGAACTTCTCACGTTTGCAAAGATAACTTTTAATGGCTTCACTGGTAGAACTCAAAATAAGTTTGCAATGTATAATTTGAAGTATAAAAATATAAAATTAATCATTTGGTTTTTACCGTGCTAATGTTGGAAATGTTACATCAATGGTTAGTAGGTCATAGTTAACAGATAAAGTTTGGTAATATTTTTGAATTTGACTATGTAAGTTTTTTCATCAACGTTCAGATCATATTTGGTGACCCATCATTAGGATGAGATAGCAAGAGGAGTAATAATCTCTTGTTATCTCATCATGATGATGGATAATGGAGTATGATTTCTCTTCTCTTGTTATCTTATCTTGATGATGGATCATGGAGTATGATCTGAAACATTGATGAAGAAAAAATATACATAATCAAACTCAAAAATACTACTACGCTTATATTAGGGACTCTGGAAATTTTGTATCTTCAAATAAAGATTAGTATGATTGGTGGTTATTGTTCGATGTACTTGTGGTTGTAATAAGTTAATGTAGTATCTTAGTTTAATTGGTAATAACTTAATAAGAAGGTTTGGTAGTTGATAGGTGGTGGTTGAATGGAGAGGCTTTTGTAAGCCATTTACCAAAGAATATAATTGATAACCCAAATAATACAATCTTATTGTGCTGTATATTATTTCAAAGCATTTTGCAGAGCATTAAAAAATGTAGATAGGCAAGACTTCTATTGTTCAATTCAAAGCTTTCAAATGGACTTGTAAAGAAAAAGGCTGTGTTACACGGGGACACGTCCCTTGCCCCAAAACCCCCTGTACCCGTCCCCATTTGTCCCGGGGATAGGGGGACGCATCGAGGACAGTCCCCGGTTGTCCCTAAATTAGGAAAATTCACAGGAAACAAAAGGGAATGTTTACTCTTGTCTGCGAACGGTCCCCCATCCCCAGGTACGACGGGGGACGTTGGAAATGTAATGTCCCCATTTTTAGCACTGCACTTTCTAGTGATTGATAGCCTATCCCCGGTGTGTTTAGGCTAGTCAGAGGCAGAATTAGGGTTTTCGACTACTTGATGGTCTCTTATGAAGATTTTGGGGTTTGCATGTTGGAGTTTGGTTGTTTGGATTTTGGATTCCTTTTGGGTTTTCAGAGAGCTTCACAGTGGTATGACATGCAATTGCGTCGGGCAACCTTTCCGGACTTACTATTTTTAGTAAGTTATGATAGCTACATCTCAGAGTTTGGGATTTTGGATTGCAGATTCTTTCTGGGTTTTCAGAAAGCTTCGCAATGGTATCGCATGCACTTTGATCCGAGCAATTTTCTGAATTTACTATTTTTAGTAAATTCTATTTTTGATAGCGGTCCAGTTGGCATCCGTTAAGCAGGGTTTCCTCTTCAAGCAATTCAGTTGGTATTGTTGATTCTTTGCCTTTTGATGCATTTTTGGAGAGAGTTATTTTAATTAAAATAATGTTATATTTTCACATTAACCCCTTGGCCTAGTTAATGACTTTAAATTATTTTAAAAAAGGGGGGTCTTGAGGGGTGGACTTCTCATCAGGAGGCTATTTTAAATATTTCTAAGGTAAAAACTAATGCTTGAGGAAGTGGATGCCTATTTGGAGGAAGAGTTTATTAGCCGATAGGCTATATATGGTGTGAGATTTAACCTGAAACTTGTCTCACGCCTCGAAACAACTCTCGGGTTGCCGTGAAACTGTCAGTAGTTTGTTGGTACTGGTTCCACCGATGAAATCAGATCTCACCTTCCTATAGCCGCTGCTTCAATCTACTTGCAATAAATGCAAAGCAAATATAAATGAACAGCAAGACAACTTGCAGCGGTTTTTTCACTCGCCTCCACTCTCCTTATTAATGACATAAAATATCCTTGCTTTTAATGTTTTCAGGTCTATAGATTTCACATATCTTGGCTTTGAATGCGTTCAAGATATGTTCAATCCCACTGCCTTTCATCACCGCCATACACCTGAGCTTTGGCATTGCCCCTCTATGGATTTGAATGGACCTTATCTTCAAACCCCTCAGCGTCAACGATTGCTATGCAGGAAACACACCGTCTCTTCCAAATTCAGAAGGAAATATCATCAACGCCTCACAATCTTCGATTTTAAGAACCCACAACAATCACATTGCTTCTAGACAAGGGAGGTTCCTCAGGCTACAACAACGGTTCAAGCAAAAAAATCGTAGCTCTAAGAAATCACAAACCCAGCTAGGAAGTTCCTGCAATTTTAGGCACTCTGTAATATTTTTCCTGCTAACTCTGCCCATTTTTTTCATCGACATCGTTGAAAGCATATCTTGAGGTTAGTCTCTTGCCTTGGTTTGAATGAGTTTTTTATGAGGGGTTTTGTATATGACCGGTTCATTTTTTTGGTGTTTTATTTCATTCTAATTTTTTATTTTTTATTTTGTTGTGGATGCCCTTCATTCTGTATTTATGGCAGCCATGCAGGGAGTCACAGGGGGCACCTGTGAAATATTATTGATCGCTCACTTTGTGTGTCCATTCATCTTGTTTCGCCTGTTGAGAAGGATCATTCGCGTCATATCGAATATCAGCTAGATCTCCATTTGTCATGATGTATTCCATAGGGTGTTGCCATAGCCAATTCAGCCTCATCTGTCAGTATCCCTAAGCTTCTAAAGTTGTTGCTGCACTCCATTAAGATGATAGTCAACATGCTTGCAAAGTTTTATTTAGCTTCATAGAAACCAACATACAAAAAATTAGCAGCAGTGTGTATACCAAGCCTGGACTTTGTACATTCAGGATCTTCTGTAAATGACTGTTTGATGCATATAGGAGAGTCCTATGGGCTGGGCTGAACAGAGTGGCAATACCATGTTACTGTCAGGTCCACTCAGGGAGTGCAGAAAAATTATTGTCTCATCGTGCTAGGAATATTGTGAAACTAGCTAGAAGGATAATATTTATATAGATGTAGGCATGTCCACAACAGTATAACAAATTTAGAACTGCTTTTTCCTTCAAAAAAGACATGGTTGCTCAAATCCGTTCTTGAAAATCTGATTCGAATTGTGATAGAAAGCATTGGTACCACTCTCTAGATGGTGATAATTTAATTTGCAGGTGAAGGTGCTAAAAGAAGAATTTGGATTTGATGATGCCTTCAATTATAAATCAGAAATAGATTGGGACGCAGTGTTGAGCAAGTAAGGTTTGAACATTCACATCTCTACTTCTGCATGGATAGTTTCATTACATGATTTACTGGCCTGCTGGAATATGGTAAGCACTAACAATGGTGTATATGAGGAGTAGGTACTTCCCAATAGGGATAGACATCTACTTTGAGAATGTTGGAGGGAGGATGCTAGAAGCTGTTCTCAACCACATCAATATGAATGCTTGCATCCACGTTTGTGGAATGATTTCTCAATATAATAAGGTAATATTCCTGTCTATAGTTATGACAATATAATTTAGGCTTTCCATTCTCATAAATAGGAATAGTGCTAATTACAAGGCTTTTCCTTATCTGGATGTAGGATTGGAAGAAACTTCTTAAACTTAGTGGTAAGATGTGCAAAGATGCAAGGATTTATTGTTGGACATCACTTAGATCACATGGATCAATTAAGAGAGGAGATGATAAGCAACATAAAACAGGGGAAGTTAAAGTACAGAGTTGAGATTAAGCAAGGTGATAGCTTCTTGGAAGCATTCAATTCTATGTTTAGTGGTAAAAACATAGGGAAAACTGTGGTCCAACTCTAAAGGGATTTACTTAACAGAAGTTCCCTTATTTTCAACTGAAACAATGGTAAAATAAAGAGAACACAAAGTAAGAAACACAAGATCATAAGAAGGTCAAGACTCTACGTTAATATGAATTAAATGAATTAAGCGAGCTTTTCACAATTTTTGTTAGTATGCATTAAATTACCTATTTATATGGTATACAATTTGATTGCATATATTTTAAATTATACAATTTGATTGTATATATTTAAAATTACATTTCCTTTACTTCTATATATTTTTCTATTGGCGTAACCCTTGCACCCCCTGGTGCAAGTGCTAGTTTTATTAAAATGAATTAATCTCCTCATGTTTGGACGCCCAAGGAAGGAGATAATTGAAAATTAAATAAAATACAAATACAAGTGGAAAAGTGGATTTGAAATTCAATTAATTTGGGCACACTTTCTGAAGGCTTCTAGAAGTTCTTATCAAAAGCTATATAAGGAGAGGTTGGGTCTTCATTTGGATCATCTTATTTTCTATCATACTGTAATGCTGCTGAAATGCTTTTAGAGTTGCTTCGAGGAATGCATACCTCCTAGCCGTTTCTCTTGGTTTCGTGCTTGAAAGATAACACTTAGCTAAGACTATGGAGACTGCTTCTCATCCAGATTTGCATACAGAGCATCAAGGTTGAAGATTTTAGAGATTGGTCAATTTTACAGTTGCTGATTTTAGCATAGCTGGAAATAGTTTTTAATTCATAAGTCATAGAATAGATTTTATATTGTTCTGGGTAGGTTGCATCTATCATTGTCATCCTTTGGCGCCCCCTTTTGGGAAGTTTTAGATTTTAATATGCAGATTTGGATTTTATATTGCAGAAGTCATCCTTCTTGAGGCTGTGCAACATCATCTTGCCTAACAAATGTTTAGATAATTCATTGAGTTGTTGCAATTGTTTCTTGGTCATAACTTGATCGCTATCCTTCTAGGAGTTCATTGCACTTGGTCTCACGTCATTTGGTTTAGTTTTAAGAAAGTTATGAGCATTTTAGTGGGTTGTCTAGTTGCTGGTTTATGCATTTTCAGATGCTGGTATGTCAAAATCAGATTATAGAAGTGTCTTTTGGGTGGGATTTTGTGAGGATTGAGTCATTTGATGATAAAAGAGACTTAATCAATAATTGCAGCATTGAGACATTTCAATTTTAATGTTATTGGCATAAACTCTATCATATTGTAAGGCTGAACAATAGCACTGTCAGCTACCTTCATTTCTTGCTAAGTTTCATTATAATTCCCACGGTTGTGGAAGAGACTGGCCCTTGCTCAGTCTACATTGTATTTGCTTTCTGTTTCTTCGCCATATGATAGCGCCTTTCCCACTTCGGGTTAGGAATGCACATGCTTGACATTGAGATTATTTTACTTGCATAGCATCATTGTTAATAGAATCTCCACCATATGGTAGCACCTTTCCCACCTCGGGTTAGGAGTGCACATGTTTGGCGTTGAGTTTACTTTCCAGTACTGCATTCTTTACTAGTGATACTCCGCCATATGGTAGCTTCTTACCCAGCTTGGGTCGGAAAACACATTCTTGGCGTTGAGGCTTTTTTCTTCAGTTGCTGGTTTTGATTTGAGCTAACCCTAACAGGTACTTTGTGCTGTTGTGATCATCTCAAAGTTTGAAAAAAATTGGGTCGGCTCATTACAGTGGTATCAGAGCCAAGATTTTGCCATCCTGTGAAAAAGACAGAGTCAGTTGACAGATGAGTGACAGAGAAATCAGATTCTTCACCGGAGTTCAATTTAATTTTCAGAAGTTTTGAAGATGTGTTTTCTGAGGTTCAGGAATCGGGAGAAGTTAGATTTGACTATGGCATTTGATGAAGGAAAGGTTAGTTTGGCCACAAGGGATTTCATTGAGTATGTCGAACAATATAAAAGACAATGTGAGCATGAGGCTGCCATACTCCGTGAAGAATATCAAAACATGCTGGATGAGTATAGGAACAATGTTTCATTTGATTCCCATTTGAATTGTGTTGCGTTACTGAAGCCCTGAAAGTTGGATATGGTCAACTACATCAAGAAAATGATAAAAAGGGAAGCAGAACAAGCCTTGGTTGAAGAATCAAGAAAGGAAGAAGCAAAAGTGCCTATTTGTGGTTTGCAGCCCACAAACAAGCAAGTTGATGAAACTTTGCCAGTTGAAGAATGTGTGGGAGGGCCCCACAATACTTCCCGAGACTTGCATGCGATAGCAAGTGATGAAGATCAGAACATCGCAACACTCTTGAATCCTAATTTGGGTTCAGCCCATGGAGGTCTTGAGAGAAATGACTTCACAAAAGATTTTAGTAGTACTGTTGTGTGGGATGAGTTCGTTGAAGGAGGAGAGCAAGATGGAGAAAATGCTAGTGATGTCATTGAACCAGCTTATGATCATTACCATAGTGATGTTGGTGGTGATTTCGAGGTCTTTATACCTCCTCTTGTTGAAGATTTGGTGATGGATTTTCCTCTTGTTGCTGTTCCAACTTCCCAAGAATTTCCATATGAAAAAGGTATGTCAAGTGATCAAGAAGACCTCCTTGATATGCATGTGATTACTAAAGATGAGATCAGAAATATACCTATAGGTGGTGGTCACATTGAAGGAAAAAGGGATGAATTTTTCAAAACAGCAAGCATTGAAGATACTTCACTTCATTCCGGTGGTGAGACTGTTGATCTTGGGTTTGATCATGAAACCAAACCATTGGAAAGAAATATTTATGAGGATAACAATTTAAGTGAGTTGGGTGGTGACCTATTCAAAGAGTCAACACTCCAAAAGAAGCATGAAGAGCTCTTTCCTTTTGATCAAAACAATCAGCCTCTTATCATTTAGGATCCAGGTGTGAAGGCACCTAGTGAAGACAAGGAACCAGTGTGGGATGAATTTCCCTTTGATCCAGATGATGAAATGGAATTTGATGAGGACTTTATATCAACAAACAATGGTGACAACATGCTTAAGTTTGGGGTTTCCTTCAAGTTTGATCAAAGTGTTAGTGAGGTGGAAGCAGAGCTAGTGGGCCATATGGCTCTTAAAGATGGAGAGTTTGAAGGTGTTACTAAACACAAATCTGATTTGTCAATGCATGAAGCTGATTGCAAGCAATAGGTTGAAGAATTTGGGGAGTATGATGTTTTTTATGACAATGAGCATTCTCACCAAGTTGGTGGTGAAAGACAAGAATGTTGGAGTAGCTATGAGAGCAGCAAAGGCGAGAAACAAGGTTCTGATTTTCAGTTGTAGCCTATCAGCAATTCACCAACTTCACATTCTTATGAGTGGGAAGGTCAATTCATGGTGTCCGTTGACAAGGAAGTGCAAGCTCTATCCTTGTTTGATCGCACACATAGCTTGGTTGAAGAGCTTTACTAGAAGGCTCAACTTGAAGAGAAACAAAGAGGAGTGAAAGATGAAGTTGCTCTTCCCAATTTGCAACTTATTAGAGACTCATTGGAGACATTGAAGTCCAAGTACATCCACTTGATTGAAGATCGAGATCATGCCATTGAAGTTTCAAATAAGACCATTTGTGCTTTCCAAGATGAGGAGAGGAAAGTTGATGAGCTTACTCATGAACTTGAATCAACAAAGGCTATGTTAGGAGAAATTCAAATGGCATTAATGGAGGTAGAAGATCAGTTTGCTGATTTCAAACTTTCCAAGAAGCAAGAGAATGCACAAAGAGCTGAAGAAATCAAGCAAGTGATTGGAGAGCTTGATAGTCTTCAAGAGGAGTTTGATTTGAAAGCGTCACAAGGGAAATAGAAGTTGCTTGTGCAGATTTGAAGCAGCAAGATGAAAGGAATGACTTTCAAGTTTTTAACAATCCTCTCTTTGAAGTGGGTGTTGAGGCAATTCATGATAGTCCCCTCTTTGAGATGGAAGATGAAGCATTGAGTGACAATAACACGGAATGTGATCCTAATGAAGATTCCAAACACTATATGGAATGTGGTTTCCAGCTTATTGATGATTTGCAAGCAAATCATGAGGGAGGTTCGATCCTTGCAAATGACATTTTTCCAAGAAGTTTGTTGGATCAAGAATGGTTAAGCAGGATTGAGGACGCAGTTTCCACTTGGGAGCTATTGAATCAAGATGTTTTCAATGTCCTTGACATCAAAAGATTGTCCAAACATAGTTTGCTAGCTGTTGGTAACTTTATTACAGTAGCAAGGAGAGAAGATTTCAGACTTGTTACTCACAAAGTAGGGGACAAAGATGGACCTGAACATGGTGTTTGCACACTTGTCAATCCATCCCTTTTGTTGAGAGATGTTTTAGCTCATGCTAGTCTATTTTGGGAGTTGGATCTGAGGTCATCTAATGTTTCGTGCTCCAATGTTGTTGAAACTTTCATGGATTGGCTTCAAGGGACCACTAGTGAAGACACCAATTTCTTGAGTGTGCACTTGGTTCTTACTGGCACTTGGGGATGTGTTGAGTTCTCTTTTCAGTGTGTTGAAAATTATTTTCAGTTGGGTATCCATGCTTGGGTTCCTCAACTTGGTTTGATGGAGCTTATTACATATGGAAAAAAAGACTTTTGGAGGGATAAGGATCAAATTATCAGATTCTTTGGTAGTGTCCCCTTCTTTTCCAGCCACTTGATGGTTCTATTTGTTCATCAACAAATTGATTGGAGAGAAATTTTGAGTAGGGGTTGGAGAGATGCTCAGTCGGTTGCTCTTGGAAGTGACTTTCGGCTAAGACAAGGGCAAATTTTGAGACACAAGTTTGCTGGTTGGAGGCAAACCGGTCACCTTACATGTGGAGTTACTTTTGTTCAGGAGAGTTGGTTCATCACTTCTTGTCAAAGAGTTGGTAGTTTTCAGTTGGAAATTGCTCTAGTGTGTTTTCCAGCCACTTTGGAGGTTTGTGATGTAAACTTTGATAGTTTACTTTCCTTATTGGTTTAGGACAATGAGCTACCCCATGCCTTGATTCATCATTCTGAGACTCATAGGGTTGGAATTATGGGAGTTTTTTGTAGTCCTCATGGTAGTATCAATATAATTCAGATGAGGCATAGTAGCTCCATGAGGAGACATGATTATGAGTTTGTTGAGCTCTTGCAAAGGATTGCTTTCCTCTTTGCAAGAAGATTCGAAGATGTCACATTTGCAGTCATGGCTCCGTTTGTTACTGTATGGAGGTATGCTAAGGAGTTTGATTTTGAGTTGAGTAGCCTATCTTTCTTCTTGTCTAGGATGGTGATAGACAGTGGTATGGTTGATATTGTTGACTCTGGACATCTTGGACATGAGACGTTGCGTGATATTGATCTCAGTTTTTTAAGATTTTTCAATTTTGGTATCATGGATGATAACATTTTGGAGTTACAAGGGAGGTTAGTTCAACATTGGTATGATGCTTTCACTGATGTGATCAGAGAGGTGCATCATCGACATGGTGGGTCCTTCCTAAGACGGACATGGGACCCTGGGATCATACTTGTTTTGGTATTGATCAGTTCTAAATTCTCTGGAGTTGTGGTGGCATTGCTTGAGGACAAGCAATTTCGGGAAGGGTGGACTGTAATGTCCCCATTTTTAGCACTGCACTTTCCAGTAATTGATAGCCTATCCCCTGTGTGTTGTAGGCTAGTCAGAGGCTGAATTAGGGTTTTTGGCTACTTGATGGTCTCTTCTGAAGATTTTGGGGTTTGCATGTTGGAGTTTGTTGTTTGGATTCTGGATTCCTTTTGGGTTTTCAGAGGGCTTCACAGTGGTATGACATGCAACTGCATTGGGCAACCTTTCCAAACTTACCATTTTTAGTAAGTTATGACAGCTACATCTCAGAGTTTGGGATTTTGGATTGCAGATTCTTTCTAGGTTTTCAGAAAGCTTCGCAATGGTATCACATGCACTTTGATCCGAGCAACTTTCTGAATTTACTATTTTTAGTAAATTCTATTTTTGGTAGCGGTCTAGTTGGCATCAGTTCAACAAGCTTTCCTCTTCAAGCAGTTCAGTTGGTATTGTTGATTCTTGGCCTTTTGATGCATTTTTGGAGAGAAGTTATTTTAATTAAAATAATGTTATATTTTCACATTAACCCCTTGGCCTAGCAGTATGACTTTTAAGTTATTTTAAAAAAGGGGGGTCTTGAGGGGTGGACTTCTCATTAGGAGGCTATTTTAAATATTTCTAAGGTAAAAAATAATGCTTGAAGAAGTGGATGCCTATTTGGAGGAAGAGTTTATTTTATTAAAATGAATTAATCTCCTCATGTTTGGACGCCCAAGGAAGGAGATAATTGAAAATTAAATAAAATACAAATACAAGTGGAAAAGTGGATTTGAAATTCAATTAATTAGGACACACTTTCTGGAGGCTTCTAGAAGTTCTTATCAAATGCTATATAAGGAGAGGTTGGGTCTTCATTTGGATCATCTTATTTTCTATCATACTGTAATGCTGTTGAAATGCTTTCAGAGTTGCTTTGAGGAATGCATACCTCCTAGCCATTTCTCTTGGTTTCGTGCTTGAAAGATAGCACCTAGCTAAGACTTTGGAGACTGCTTCTCATCCAGATTTGTAGACAGAGCATCAAGGTCGAAGATTTTAGAGATTGGTCAGTTTTACAGTTGTTGATTTTAGCATAGGTGGAAGTAGTTTTTAATTCATAAGTCATAGAATAGATTTTATATTGTTCTGGGTAGGTTGCATCTATCATTGTCATCCTTTGGCGCCCCCTTTTGGGAAGTTTCAGATTTTAATATGTAGATTTGGATTTTATATTGTAGAAGTCATCCTTCTTGAGGCTGTGCAACATCATCTTGCCTGACAAATGTTTAGATAATTCATTGAGTTGTTGCAGTTGTTTCTTGGTCATAACTTGATCGCCATCCTTCTAGGAGTTCATTGCACTTGGTCTCATGTCATTTGGTTTAGTTTTGAGAAAGTTACGAGCATTTTAGTGGGTTGTCTAGTTGCTGGTTTATGCATTTTCAGTTGCTGGTTTGTCAAAATCAGATTATAGAATTGTGTCTTTTGGGTGGGATTTTGTGAGGATTGAGTCATTTGATGATAGGAGAGACTTAATCAATAATTGCAACATTGAGACATTTCAATTTTAATGTTATTGGGAGGAACTCTATCATATTGTAAGGCTGAATAGTAGTACTGTCAGCTACCTTCATTTCTTGCTAAGTTTCATTATAATTCCCACGGTTGTGGAAGAGATTGGCCCTTGCTCAGTCTACATTGTATTTGCTTTTTGTTTCTTCGCCATATGATAGCACCGTTCCCACTTCGGGTTAGGAATGCACATGCTTGGCGTTGAGATTATTTTACTTGCATAGCATCATTGTTAATAGAATCTCCGCCATATGGTAGCACCTTTCCCACCTCGGGTTAGGAGTGCACATGTCTGGCGTTGAGTTTACTTTCCAGTACTGCATTCTTTACTAATGATACTCCGCCATATGGTAGCTTCTTACCCAGCTTGGGTCGGAAAACACATTCTTGGTGTTGAGGCTTTTTCCTTCAGTTGCTGGTTTTGATTTGAGCTAACCCTAACGGGTACTTTGGTGCTATTGTGACATCTCAAAGTTTGAAAAAAATTGGGTCGGCTCATTATAGGAAACGTCCCTCGTTGTCCCCGAGGATGACTAACGTCCCCCGCGTATATGGAGCCTCTAGAAAATAAAAGAATATAAAATTTTGTTTTTTAAAACATTTTATATTGCTATTAAATGTATTGTGGGGCCCACAACAACATAATGCGTTTGTGTAAAGTCTAAAAAGAAAAATTTAAATGAAACTTAATAAAGTTTCATAAGATTCAATCGATATTATTTTGGCTCTCACAGCAAGCGACGACAGCGGTGACAACTTCACACAACAAAGCACGAGAAAAATCTCTGTCTCAGCTCAGTCTAGTTGATTTTTTGGCATTTTTCTCCTGCGTTTGGGCATTTAACAGAGATGTTTTTGCATTTTAAAGAGGCATGAAACAAATTTCTTCAAGTTTTTGTTTCACGCCTAGGGTAAAGTCGTGGTTGGGACTCTATTTGACTGCATTTTTTTCTTCACTCAAGTTGCATTTTGTTTGTGTTTGGGATGCCTTGAGGAGCTAGGAGCTGCACTTAGTTCCATTTCCTACCACTTCCAGGTTTGAGATTAAATTTAAATAATTTTTTTGCTTTTGTATTATCTTTATCGCTTTTTTTTTTTAATTTTTTTTTTTAATGTTCAATGGTTCATTGATTAAATGATTTGGTATCATTTTTACAAACTTCCATATTTTCAACCAACATACAAATTTCATATTTTAAAAAATAAAGAAAAAAGCCATACAAATTTCAAAATGAGTAGCAACAGCAGTGGCCGTGACAGTCATGAGGGTGAGGGTAGTGACAGTGAAAATGAAGTTCAAAGAATGTCAATAGACCCTTCTTCTACCTCTGAAAATCCAACCCATGCTTCTTCACACCATTTTGCATGCCCTATACCCACTCTTCAAAGGTTTGCAAAAGGCCCTTTCAACTGCAACAAACAATTGCGTCAGTTTGCCACATATGTGACTGTCAACAAGAATTTTTTTTTCATAGGGCAGCAGGAAATGACTTTGTCATGTTTGTGAATCTAATTACCATGGGAGCTATACTAGGATTAGCGGCCATCTAGTGGGTGATTGTGGAAAGGGTATTAGAGTTTGTACAACAATAACATTGGAGCAGTAGCTTCAATTTGCAAAGTTGGCTGGATGTAGTGATGACCAAATCATTACCATTCAAAGTAAAAAACAACCATTAGCTGATTTGCAAGGCTCTTGCAATGTATCAGTTTCAGAAAGTTGTGATAGAGGGAAGAAGAAAGCAAGTGAAAAAACTTCAATCATGGAGTTGATGAATGCACAAAAACGTGAGCAAGCTAATGATGCAGTGGCCAAATTCTTTTATGCACATGCTCTTCCATTTCATTTGGCAAAGTCACCTTATATCAAAACTATGGTGAAAGAAATATTGTCAGTTGGACCCTCTTATGCCCCCCTGGAGAACATAGATTGCGTACCTCCCTCCTTAACAAACAATATTCAAAAGCTACCTTGTTGATGGAGGAGATGAGACAGACATGGCTTACGACTGGTTGTTCCATTGTCATGGATGGGTGGACTGATATTCGACATAGGCCACTCATTAATGTTATTGTTACATGCCCTGCTGGTTCATATTTTCTTTGAGCTGTTGATTGTTCTGGGAAGCATAAGGATGCTGATTTTCAGTTTGGCATTTTGAGGGAGGCCGTAGAGGAGGTTGGGCCTTCTAATATTGTGCAGTTTGTGACAGATTCAACTCGTGTTTGTAAGCTAGCTGGTTTGATGATTGAGAATGCTTACAAACATATTTTCTGGACTCCATGTTGTGTACATGCTTTGAATAATGCTTTGAAAGACATTGGAAAAATAGATTGGGTGAGGGCAGCAGTTGCAGAGACCAGAGGCATACAAATGTTTGTATGCAACCATCACACTTCACACGCACTATTCTGGTCTTATTCAAAGAAAGAATTCCTCAAACCAGTTGAGATTAGATATGCTAACTACTATATTTTGTTGGAGAGGATGTTGGAGGTCCAAGATGCTCTACAAGCCATGGTTGTTTGTGTAGATTGGAAAAGGTGGAATCTGTCGAAGACAAATGAAGGCAAGGAAGTGAGAGATAGAGTACTTAATGAAATTTGGTGGGCCACTATCAAATAAGAAATCTGAAAATTTAAATTGTTTTTGAAAATTTGAATTTGTTACACTTTGTTTTACTTTGTAGTTTGTATTTTAAAAGTTATAATATTTAATTTGTTGCTTGTAGGTATATTTGCTCTTTCATATCACTAGCTGTGAGGGTAATCCGGTATGCAGATACAAACTCTCCTAGCTTGGGAGAGATATATGAGACTTTTGATAGCATGCTTGACCAAATGAAGCAAGCTATTCGTCAAAAGGAACTTGAGTTGAGATTTTATGAGGACCATATTAGGCCTATTGTGACAAAGAGGTAGAACACAATGAATACCCCTCTTCATATGCTTGCGTATGCTCTTAATCCAAAGTGGTATGTACCTATACCTGGCTGAATGCTTCCTTTTAAGGATGATGAGGTGATAGACGGGCTTACAACAACCCTTCGTAAAATGTATACCGATGAGCTAGCAACCATTATTAGAGAGCAGTGGCTTATGTTTGCTGATCTTCAGGGTCCTACATTCAACAAACTAGAGGCTAGGATAGATAGCGCCACCATTGCACATAACAACCCTATTGGATGGTGGAAATTTCATGGGAAGGACACACCAGATTTGAAACAACTTGCCATTTGTTTGCTCTCACAAATTGCTAGTTCCTCTGCTGCAGAGAGGAATTGGTCCACCTATGACTTCATCCACTCCATTAAGAGGAATAGGCTTACTTCAAAACGAGCTAAGAAATTAGTTGCAGTTCATAGTGCCTTGAGACTTCAGGACCGTCAGACTACTGAGTATCGTCAGACTCCAACAACACGATGGGATGTTGATCCTGAGGACGTTAGGCAAATTGATGAGGATAAGGTGCAACCAGGATTGGTCGGGCTACCATTGGATGATCCACTCTTGCCAGAAGATGATAGTGACTTAGATAGTTTTTAGTCTTTTGATATTCATAGCTCGAATGAGGCTTAATTTCATAGATTGTTGGACAATGTATTTAGTATTTTGATTTTCATGTCTAAACTTTGAGACTTTTGGATGCATGTTTGAAACATTTGGATATTGATAGACCATGGTTTTATTGATGTTTGATATTGCTATGATAAATTTTATAGTGCTTTAATGACATTTATTATGTTGTTATGCTACTACTCTTGCGATTTATTTATATATTGATATTGTTGTTATCAATTATTAATTTATTGACATATATCTCTTTCTTTCCCTCTCTGTGTCTATAATATATTAATAAATTTTGAAAAAATCATATATATATATGTATTTTGTATGTCGCCGTCCCTTAAAAATGGGCCCCTAGGAAACATCCTGGAAACGCGTCCCCAGCCGTCCCCCGTCCGTGTCCCCAAAAGGCCGTGGAACACAGGAAAAAGGAGATCATGAGTCACTGAGCAACAATTTTTTAAACTGAAGGTTTCGTGGTTTGGTTTGCTTTTTGAGGGGTACATTTTATTAAAGAGCACCAGTAATTGGTACATCACAAAACCGTCCAAACAAAGCTAAAGAAACCAAGGTGGCTGCACAAGATAACCGGGACATATTAAAAACTTTGAGGCAGCACATATACAGGCTATAATTCTATTTTAAATATGCGATTTTGTTATATAATTTTGTGGAACTGCAACTCAGAATATAGACCTAATTATTGGTATTCTATGAAAGTGCAGTGATGGATTTTTTTTGTGTAGATTTGATAGTAGGTTCTCCCAAAGCCTTGACCCTTCTATGTAGGGGCCACGCTAAAAGCCGCACCGAAATGATAGAAGCGTTCCACTTAGAATTTCGTTTCTTGTTGTTCGAGTGGATCTTCATATAGATCACAAGCTCCCATAGATTTCAACGTAAGTTGTATTTTAGCGAATGGGCAGAATATGATAAAAGAATATCTGGCAATCAATCAATAAAAGGGGCAAAATGAAAGTTTGAGTGGCTGCAGAGAAGAAAAATCCAAGCAGTAAATGGCGCATAGAAACGTTTTGAGGATATAGGTGAGTTGCCTCGCCATTAACGGGTGTATGGATAGCGGGCGAGCTATTCCACTTAGAATTTCGTTTCTTGTTGTTCGAGTGGATCTTCATATAGATCACAAGCTCCCATAGATTTCAACGTAAGTTGTATTTTAGCGAATGGGCAGAATATGATAAAAGAATATCTGGCAATCAATCAATAAAAGGGGCAAAATGAAAGTTTGAGTGGCTGCAGAGAAGAAAAATCCAAGCAGTAAATGGCGCATAGAAACGTTTTGAGGATATAGGTGAGTTGCCTCGCCATTAACGGATGTATGGATAGCGGGCGAGCTATCTGAATGGGTTAAATTCAATTTGGGATATTTATTATTAGAATGATAGTAATGATTTTTTTAGATTTTATATTAAGATAAGATAATATAAGCAACATTGATATATATATAAATATAAATAAGAGTATTGTTTTGTTTTTAAAATTGATTACAAATAATAAATATTGTCAATAATTGGATATTGAATAATTTTTAAACTGTTTATTTAATAGTTAAATGATTTAAAATGGTAAAAAAGTAAAGCAACAATAAAATGTATTAAAATATTTCATCTAAAATATTAAATTGACTATTGATTATTTAGGTGGACAAGAGGTGGTATCTTTATCTTCTAATCAATATCAAATTTTCATAAAAGAATCTTTGATTAGGAAATAGGACAAATCAAGTTTCTAGTTTGAGTTCCTTTGAAAAAGTTGTTAAATAGGCTTCCTAATCTCTTTTTCACAGTAGAGTATATAACATTTCATTTTGGAAGCAATTTTTGAACCATAGTTCTCAACAAAGCATTTCTATGCAAAGTTTTAATAGGCCTCTTAATAGTCCCTACAATCAAAACAATTTGAAGAGGTCTACTATTTCTATTTTTTTTTTTTGCAATAATCAACATAGGGTATTGTTTAGATTGGTTTGAATTTCACCATATTTTATTATTCAATTTGCAAAATCTCCTTAAATCATTCATCAACTCTTTTTATCCATTTCTCCTATCTCCCATGGCCATTTTGCTCACCTTTTCACTCACCCACCTCCTCCTATTGCCATTAAAGCCTTAGGACATCCTATCTTGGACTTTGCACCAAAACTCTAAAAATCTAATTGCATATTAGTCTTAGAATGTTTGACACCAATTTTGTGTTTGTGGTCTTCATTTGTTTGTCTTTGTCTTGCCAACCTTTCACCATTGTAAGTTTTAAAAAAACACAATGCCAATATTTGATTCATAACTTTTACATACTTTGTTGTTTTCACTTCAAATTAGCTTTTCCACCTCACTATCTCAAATTCCTATCCATCCATTTCAATTTTGTTAGGTTCTTGTTTTCATTTGACCTCCTTTTCTCAACTCCAAAGTACTAGCTAGTTAGTCTTTCTTGCACCCTAGTCATTGAAAGCTTTACAATTGTTTGTGCTTGCGATAAGTGTGATTTCTTAGTAGACACATTGAATTAGTTTTATTCATGTCATATGGACTCTTATTTGAATACCCACAAGGGGGTTGAATAAGGTAACTTCCCTTTTTATTTTGTAGGCGTTCCCTTGATATTTTGAGCTTGCAAGTTGATTCAAAAGAAATATATGAAAATAGTGAATCTAGAAGTACTCAAAAGGTTGTTCCGAAGGCATGCTGTTCATAAGGGCATGACCCTGTACATCTCTTATGGCTATGACCTTATATGCAACAAATTTTAATTAGATATTTTCACTTAAAACCTAGTTTTATAATATATAATTAATATAATATTAATTATTATTTAGTTTTTATAATTTTATATTTTAAAAATTATTTATAAATATTTTATTATTTATTAGGTTAATAAATAATGTATAATAAAATAATAATATTTTATATATTATTCTATAATAATAATAGTGTAATTTTATATTTAAATAATTATTCTATAAAATGGATATACATGTATAGACACATGCATCTTATATGAGTGCATATGTATGGAGTTTAATTTGTTGAGATATACTAAATTTGGTCAAACTATGAATTTTGTGAATTGAATATCAAGAAATGATTAAACTAAAGTGTCTAAGAATTGAGATATGACTAAGAAATGTCTCATATTGTTTAAATAGAAATGTTTTAAGTAAGCATGAGAGATATTTTCAACCCTTGTTTATGGGGTTGGGAGAGTTCATTCCTTTATTTCAAGAAGAGTAGATGCAAAATGGTCTTTCTTGTTGAAAAATGTTTATTGCTCAAAGAAATCATTAAGGCCAAAGGTCACTAAATTGCCCATTCGAATGCATATAAACATGTTGGTCGACTATGAAAGAGAAATTAATTATATATTTTAACTTGAATTGTGTGGTGCCTTACATTGGAAGAATAAATATTATATTGAGGTTGACCGTTTGGAAAGAGACACCTCTTTCCATGCAAGTTGATCCCTCTTGGGGAGTCACCCCTTTTTGGGAGAAATTAAACTAAATAAATTAATTTTAAAAGTGGTGGACTCATACCTAGATCAACATCACATTGAGAGAATTAAATAAATTAAATTTTCTTTTATATGAGGTTGACCCCCTTATGAAGGATTATTAGAGTAATAGGTTTTTTACTTGATTAATTTAATCATGTTGATTAATTAATTAAGTCACCTTTACTTTATTTCACTTAAGTTAAACTTAGGAATTTTTATTTTTGCATTATTAAATTGGTCATGTTGTCTTGTTCATTATGATCTTGACAATTGTCACATGCTAATTTAATCTTCATCCTAGGGTTTTTTTTTAGGGTTTTGATTTCCTTTCTTAAGAATTGATCTTTTTGTAATTATTCATCTTCTCGGGTAATACATTTTTGCTTCATGTTTGCATAGCACCATTCTTGTGCCTCTTGATCTTTTTTGGTGATAAGTTATTTGCTTGCAGGTGTTCATTGGGATTTGTGAGGTTGGATTATCAACTTCTACATGGTATCAAAGCTCCAGATCGACAAGCTTCTTTTTCCTCTTTTGTGAGATCGTGTCTTGAAGCGGTTTTCCAGTGCATCCAGGGTCAAATCAAACCTCTCCATTGAATCCAAAGCTGTTGGAACAGTCAAGATTGACCTTTGTTTGATCAAAATTGGCTTTTGTTTGTCAAATTTGTGAGGGTTTGAAGAAAGGGCTTTTTTGTCAGATTCAAGGGGTGCTTGATTTTTCAAAGTGTTTTGAGCCAAAACAAACATCACCATCGCGTTCAAAAAGCCTAAAAACCCTAAAAACGCCTGTCAAATCATCAAATTTGGTGAAGTTGACATTTGAGGCAATTTTTTTTTGTCTTGAGACCTATACAGCTTCAACACACTATACGAAGTAAAAATTTTCGTAAAAAAAATTATTTATTTTTTCTGCATAAAAATTTGTAGTTTTTTATTGTAAAAAATTTTTTAAAACAAAAAAAAAAGCTTTAAAGGGTACCCTTTTTTTTGTTTTTTTTAAAAAAACAATTTTTTTCAATAAGGCCAAGTTGTGCAAATGCTGTGATGGCCATTTGGCTGTCAATTTTAGGCTTGCCGTTTTGCTGCAACTGTCATATGGCCATCAAATTTAATGCTGCAAATTGTGTTTTTTGCACTTTGAGCGTTGTTTTCTTCCGGAGGGCAAAACAAGGCCATATCTTGTTTTGCCCACAGTGTCGAAATCGGGCAAACGAGATATCGTTGAAAGGAGGATTCAGTATACTTTCCAGTGGTGCAGGTATTTTTTGGAGATTTTTTCTTAGGTCCCTATTATTTCCAGTCAAAGTCAGATCTTTTTTAAGGTTGCCTTCAGTGTTTTTGGCGTAATTTTTGCATACGATGTCAAAAATGGGCAAACGAGATATCGTCGAAAAGCTGTTTCCGAGCTCTTCGTAGTGGTGTAGGTGGTTTTCAGTTTTGATTTTTGTTTTTTTTCCTAAAATCTTTCTTCGTAGTTGTCCGTTTTGGACCTTATGGGCTCACATTGCATGTATTTATCATCTATAAATGCACTAAAATAAAGTGCCTCAGCTTTGTATGTGTAGTATTTGGATTCTTGCACATCACTTTGTGCCTTGTACTCGCACTATGATATAAAGTGCCATGGGGGTTGATGTTTGCCTTTGTTTGCCTTCATACTTTTCTCATGCACATGTGACTTTTGTTTTCACATCCTTTCTATTTGTTTGTACTTTCATGATTGCACCTTCAGATGCTCTTGGTTTGTCTTCATGCACTACTTTCAGGTATTCAGTTTTAGTGTTCCTATCACGCCTCTCCCTTTTCAACATTATGGGGGGTTTCTATTGTTGGTGTTAATGCTTCTTTGGTTTCGCGTTGGAGTGAGCTATGTATACAATATTTGTTCCTATGTACTAGGCGGATGCAGCGGCTAGTTACCCATGCATTTTCGGTGAGATGTAGCATTTACCATATGGAAACTCTTGCATTCCTTCTTTTAGCATTTCAGCTGTCATTCTACAATAGTGTTTGCAACTTCTTCATGTTTCAGTGGTGTTTTCCATGCTCATCCTTTGTTCCTCTCTTTTGGGACAATTTCTTCTTGATTGGAGGCTTCTTCATCCTTCACTTTTTCCTGCAGGCTTCTTAGACCTTCACTTGTATTTCTCTCTTTTAGAGAGTTTTTCCCACGAGGTTTTCTCCTTTTCTCCTGTTGTGAGAGATCTTTTACATTTGTACATGGGTACCTCATCTGGCCTTGTTTGCCGAGACCCATCTTTTCTTTCATGCATTTTGTCCTTAGTTTCTTAGCTTCTTCCTAAGTTCATCTTAAGGGGGGTGTTAGAGTAATAGGTTTTTTACTTGATTAATTTAATCATGTTGATTAATTAATTAAGTCACCTTTACTTTATTTCACTTTAGCTAAACTTAAGAATGCTTTATTAGTTGAGTTAATATTAGATCATCATGTCTCATTTCATGTGATGTTGACACTTGTCATGATCTGATCCCTTTCTCATTTAGGGCTTTACACTTATAAGAATTCAACCCTTATTGTAAATATCATTCAGATATTATTCAAGGGAAATATCACGATTTTCATATCTTCTTGAAAGCTTCTTCTGTAACTTTTCCTTGATGAATATAACAATTCTTGTTTGCAGATCTCCTGCGTGGAAGGTGTACTTGTTTGTTATTTGATCCTATGGCTCGTGGTTTTGTGTTTGTTTCACAATTCTAACATGGTATCAGAGTGTGGATTCAACGAACCCCTTCTCGATTTATGATATTTTCTTTCTTCAACAAGGGTTGCAGGCTTTAGATCTGAATCCCTTCTATTTTTTTTTGCAAATTTTGGAGGTGGGCATTTTTTGAAGCATTTTTGTGTGAAAAGGACCTCGCCGTTGAATCTAGAGTTGTCGAGAAAGTCAAATTTGTCTTTTGTTTCGCCTAATTTCTATTCCTGATGCCAGATCTATTAAAGTTTGAAGAAAGGGTTTTTTTTGCTAGATCTAGGGGGTCCCTGATTTTTTAGGGTATTTTGAGCCCAAACGGACCTCATAGTTGCATCCAGAGCGGCCAAAAACCTTAAGATCACTTTTTAAATCATTGAATTTTGAGTCTGGAGCATCCGAGGCAAAAAAAAATTGCCAGAGAGGTCGTACGACATCCCCAACACGCATATTGAGGTGAATTTTTTGTTTTTTTAAATTTTTTTTTTCCCTACTATTTCTTTTAAATAAAAAAATAATTAAAAACCTTTTGAGGGCATCAGGGTTTTCTCCCTTTAAAAAGTTTTTTTGTTTAAAAAAAATAGGACATTCAAATGCAGTACCCTGCGCAGGTCCGTACTTGTGTAGGGTATTGCATAGGGTACTGCGTAGGTTGTACTTGTGCAACCCGCAGGGTTACTCGACCATGGTGCTGTCATAATAGTGGTTTACAATTCCTAAGAGGAACGAATTTTAGCTGAAATCACATATTTTTAGAAAATATAATGATTTAAGCCTTAAAAAGTTTCCATTTTAAGGATTCCAATTGAAGAGGGTTTGATCAAATCACCTTAGATCAAACCCCCTTGGATAGAACCTCGCTAGTTTTAAACCATTCCTATAAATGCGTCTCCTTTACACCTATCAAAATGCTGATAAAAAATCACTTTTGATTTAGCTTTTGGGGGATCAAATGAATTCATTTAAAATTTATTTCAAATAATTATGGTATTCCTCAGAACAAGCTATCCAATGAATATAATTTTAATATGTTTTGGTTTTGTTATGTATTTGTTTTTTAAGTTTTATTAAACATAGGTTTTTCATGAAAATGAATTTCTTTGTTCTTCACATGTGGAAAAATAGAAGATTATCAAAAAAATGAAAATATAGAGTGCACTGATATTGAAGTCCTTGATCCAACAAAAAATAAAATAAAATTTTGACATATACAAAAAAAGTTCACAGTTATCACGGTTAAGTTGTGTCTAAATTGTAATTTGTTTGATTTTGAAACTGATTAAGGAAAAAATATTCAATAAAAACTATCTAACCAAGTGGAAGCACTAGATATCAGAGTTAAAATCTAAATTTGAAAGAATTAGAATTTTATCCTTCATGGAAAAAAAGTTATGCGTTATACAGTGGTCACTTTTTAAAAATGTTGTTTTGAAAAATCAATTTTCGTGGGAGATGGCACTTAAAATTAGAAAAAAATATTTTAGAATCAAATTTGACGGTTTGCACCATCTAAATTACCCACGGTTTAGCCGCTATAGGTGCTCGAGTGTGAAGATTAGTTAAAATAATAATTTGATTATTGTCCGGTTGGAAAATTTGAACCACTATTATGGGATCACTTAATGGGGATTGGTGGGTGGAGCCCATGTCGCCCACCTAATATTTTTAATTTTTTTAATTAAAAAAATCATTATAAAGTTTTTTTTTATATGTTTTTTAAAATAAAAATATATAAAGTTTTGTTGTCTTTTTTCTTTTTTAAAAAATAAAAAGGCATGTTTTTATATATATTTTTAATTAAAAATGTAATAGTTTATTTATTTATTACTTTCTGGTTTTTTTAACTTTAAAATAAAAGCCAGGTTTTTGTGCAATTTTTTTTTGCAGAATAATGCACTGTAATTGGAGTTTTTTCCAGTATCTCTATATTTGGCGGGCCTCTATTTATGGAGGTGTTTTTGTCAAATTTGATGGAGTTCTTTTTTGCCCTTGTTTAGCCCCTATCTGTTGGGTTTTTCCGTTTTGCACCTCAACTTCCAGAGGCCATATCTGGGCCATACGATGGTCTTTGCACATGCAATTTTTTTTGAAATGGGGTGAAATTTCGTGCTCTTCGCAGTGGTGTAGGTATTTTCCAGTTTTGACTTATGATTTTTTCTAGAATTCTATTTTCTTAGTGTTGTAGTTGTTCAATTATTGTTTTGGAGACTTTGATGGGCCATATCTTCTACATCTAGACACATTTTTGGGTGCCATTTTTTTTAAAGTGCATGTTTTTTTGTGTACTTCATCATGGTCCCACCAGTTTTCTCTTTTTCTATCAAAGAATTGTATTTTTAGTATGTTGTCCTGTTTTGGATATTTTGGACTCACATAGCATGTACTTATGATTTTGTAAATGCATTGAGTTAAAGTGCCTTTGTATTGAAAATGAATTATGGGATTCTTGCACATCACTTTGTGCCTTGTTGCACTCGCACTATAATATAAAGTGCCATGGGGGTTGATATTTGCCTTTGTTTGCCTTCATACCTTTCTCATGCGAATGTGACTTTTGTTTTCACATCCTTTATATCTACTTGTACTTTCATGATTGCACCTTCAGATGTTCTTGGTTCCTCTTCATACACTACTTACAGATGTTCAATTTCAATGTACCTGTCATACCTCTCCCTTGTCAGCATTATGGGGGGGTTTCTACTGTTGGTGCTATTGCTTCCTTGGTTTCGTGTTGGAGTGAGCTATGTATATAGTATTTGTTCCTATGTACTAGGCGGATGCAGCGGTTGGTTACCCATGCATTTCGGTGAGATGAAACACTTACCATATGGACACTCTTGCATTCCTATTTCTGGAGGCGACCTTCCATTTTCTCATGATCAACTTTTTAAAATGTTGGTACCTTTTCCATCTGTATTTTTGAGTTCTAGGTGTTTTCCTTTGTTTGCCATTTGATTCGAGTAGTGTCGTTGGGGGCACTCATGCAGATTCTTGTCTTCTTGATCCTGATCATTATATGTTTCAGCAGAGGTTCTTCTTACAACATTTCAACAATCCTTTGACGGTGTTTGCAGCTTCTTCATGCTTCTAGATATTTCTTTGTTCCTATCTTTTGGGACAACCTTGTCTTGTTTGGAGGCTTCTTCAGTCCTTCACTTGGCTTTCCTCTCTTTTTGGAGTAGAGTTTTTTCCATGTGGTTTTCTGTATTTCTCCACATTATAGAGATCTTTTGTTTGTACATGGGTACCTTATTTGGCCTTGTTTGCTGGGACCCATCTTGCATTCTTTTTAGGGTTTTTAGCTACTCCCTAAGTTCATCTTAAGGGGGGTGTTAGAGTTATCATACATTGACTAATAATTAATTAATCTTTAATTGATTATTAGTCTAATTTATTCTCACACTTTAACTAAACTTAGGAAAACTTTATTAGTTGAGTTAATATTAGATCATTATGTCTCATCTTGTGTGATGTTGAAACTTGTCATGATCTGATCCCTTTCCCATTTAGGGCTTTACTCTTATAAACATTCAACCCTTATTGTAAATATCACTTGGATATTATTCACGAGAAATATCACGACTTTCATAGCTTCTTGAAAACTTCTTTTGTAACTTTTCCTTGTTGATGAATATAGCAATTCTTGTTTGCAGATCTCTTGTGTGGAAGGTGTACTTGTTTGTTGTTTGATCCTGTGGCTCTCGTGCCTTTGTGCTTGTTTCACAATTCTAACAAGGATCATCTCTCTCGGTGAAAAGGTATATGAGATAATATATAATAAAGGTGAGATGGTAGTTATTTGGCAAGTACAAAATATGATAAATTAGTCCAATTAAGAGCATATTTTTGAGTATAGCATCAAATATCTAAATATATTATAACTAGATTTGAAAGGGGAGTTTAGATGGATTTGAAAGGGGGATATATGCAATTTTGAAAAGGAATATATGCAGATCTGAGAAGGAAAGTATATTAAAATGATTGCATCAAATTTGTGAAGAGCATATCATCTACAAGATCTTTATGAAGGAAAATCAATTGATCATCATTCATTGAAGTTCATTTGGAGGTTGGTGCTTCCTAAGAGAATATATTGGTGTCTCTTGCTAAGTTGGTGCTTAAAGCAGTGGGGATTGGTGTCTCTAGTAGGTTTGTGCCTACAAATTATTTAGCGACGAGGATTGGTGTCTCCAGTGGGATGGTACCTACGAAAGTATTGTAAGAAGAATTTGTTTTTCATGACTAGATTTGGACAGTAGATCCAAACAATATTTTCATCGTGGTTTTCTCTCGAAAGGGTTTCCATGTAAATCTTGTGTTTCATGATTGTTAGATCCCTCTTAGTATAAGTGTGTGTTCATCATTCCCTAGAAGAAGGGTGACATAAGCTAAACTTTGATGAAGCATCAAGAAGAAACCCAGATTCATTAGGAGCAAGTTACATAGTAATAAATCACAATGGAATGATGATAGGGATTGTAATAAAAGTTTGTTGAAGACAAGGCACAATTTTTCTTGATCTTCATATTTGCATAAACCTTTGTTTAAATAAAATAGACTCTCAAATAATAGTCAATGCCCTAAGGAAAAAATGCACCCCAAGTTGGAAGCTTATCAACATGTTGAATCAATGTTGGGAAATGATTGAAAACATCTCGAACTTTTGCATAGTCTACTAAGAGGTCAATGGTGCACCGGATATGATGGCCAATGTGGGGATGAACATGTCACATGATTATTATCATGCCACCTCCCCACAAGCCTAGCAACATTTGTTTCCTGATCTCTCGTCCTTGAAAGATTGTTTGAATCAAGCAAACTCATAATGTAAGGATGTTAATTTGGTTTTAGTATGCTTTTTGTCAGTCCCAGTATAGCGTGTTACTAAACAAGGGGAATCCATTAATCATGAATTCGACTCCTTGTTAGTTGGGAAGGATAAATAAGCTACCTTCATCCTCTATTTGTTTAATCAAGGCAACGATGATGGATTCCACAGTGCGTCTTAAGGCTAAGAAATGACATATTGTGTTCATGGGTGAGGTGATAGACGACAGGCTAAAGGTCTTTAAAAACAAAATCAACGGTGTCGTTGCATGCGATAAGAATGATTTTGGGTGATACTTTTTTGTATCTTCCATGTTCTTGGCGGTTCTCCTGGATAACTGGGATCCTAAGGAGGTGATTAGGAAGGTTTCCAAATCGTTCATCAAGCCAAGGTGGCTTTTGGGACTAGGCTAGGTCTGGTGCATGGCCACTAATCAATTGGCATGCTCGAAAGCTTCGTGCCAAGTGGGGAATTGAGTTCTTGGGTGGTGATCCTACAACAAGGGTGGACTGGTCCTTTGCTATGGAAGTGGGAGTTTGGATTTAGATGAAGATGAGAAAGGCATCAATAGTAACTAGGCATAAGTAGATTTACTAGAAAAAACCAATAGTCTAATGCTAGTCAATCTAGTTGGTGATAGCATTTTAAAAAATTATGAATAAAATATTATAATATTGGCCCTCCCATGGAGCAACCTTAAATTGATATACTTTGGACTGGGCTCCTTTAAGCCACTTTTACTGATGAAAAAATAGATCACATTTTTGAATTAATAAAATAATATTTAATAAAATACACTTTAAATTTAACATAATTATTGATACTTTTCAAAAGTTTGTTAAAATATATATTTAATCATTAGATGCATTTATTCGTTGAGTAATTATTGTTTGAAAATATAGTAGAAAAAAGAATGTAAGGATTGATAATAGGATTGTGGTTAATTGTTAACAATATTTGATTATTATGTTAGTAATTTATGTAGATTTCATGACAATAAAATTATAGTTTTTCAACCCTCTTAATTTTGAGTAGGTATCCAATGATGAATTCAAATGGACATGGGTCATCCCACAATAATTAGTTTTGGATAGTGTGATATTTCTTGAATAAGTGACAAGTTTTTAGGCGAATGTGATAATCCTACCATTGTTATGTTTTGAAATGAAATTCAACTTATACTATGTTAATCATATTAGAAGCATGATCTTATTTATTCTACTTAATGCAAAACAAACAACTTTATTTAACCTGACATCATGACACCGATATAATTGAATTAAAATTATAAATTCATTCAATTATATGATTTTGAGAAATGTCAAGTACAAACTATAGTCATGGTGACTGTCTAAATTAAGTGTATATCATTCACTTTTTTCTCTATCTTGTATTTCTTGCCATATTTTTGTTGTATACTTGTCATATATAAGATGTATATATATACTATCTTATATATGATAAGTATATAAATATACAAGATAGTATACATATATTATCATATATATGTATATACATGTCTATGAGATGTACTATCTTGTACATGCAACTATGTTGTATTATTAGTATATTTGTATTTATATTAATATTTATTGTATCTATATTGGTATAATTTTTATATTTAGATATAAACATCTATAGATATATAGATATATGTATATACATAGATATAATTATACATATATATAAGTATATACTTAGACTTATAATTATATCTATTTAATTATAAATATAATTATTCTTATAATTAATAAGAGGGCAAATTTGTATATCTATATATTATTATATAGTATAATTATTTATATAATTACTTGTATAATTATATAATGTATTCATATATTTATATTTATTGTATACTTCTTGGTATAATTATATCTTACATTATTTTCCATGTCTTTAGGTTTCTTTACTTTGGCTCGTCTTCCTATTTTTGTGCATTATTTTCATTTTTTTGACTTTTTTTCTTTTTCTTTTTCTTAATTAACTTTTTTTTGTCTATTTTGTAGCCTCGCTTTGCTGATAACCACACACTACCTCTCCCCTCCCCTTTCTTTTTAGTTTGTTCTTGGTTTGTAACTAGTCATTTTATGTCTCCTTTAACTCTCTATTATTCTAATGATGGATCATAGAGTGTGATTCAAAACGGTGATACAAAAATTTGCACATAGTATAATCTAGAAACAATAGTGAACATAATTATGGATTATAGAAATCTTATATCATTAATTGACCTAAAAATTGTTTAGGAGACTTATGTGAGCTTGATTTTGTATGTGTGGATATGTAGGCATGCTAATGAACACCACAATAAAATGTAATCAATGAATCAACCTATCTTCTTTGTATGTATCTAAGTCACATGTTGTCCAATCATCTAGTAAGAGAAGTTGGATATGAGTTGTAAATGAATATGTTCTTTAAAAACAAAAAATTATAACTCAAATAAAATTGTTTGTTCATCACCTCTATAGGAATCCTAATTCTCGAAGATAATGAAGTTAATTGATTGAGTTTTCATACATATTACTAGATAGAATTGGGTAATCTCTATACTAAAAGTATAATGAACAAGAAATTTGATAACATGAATATGCTAAATTTAATGTACCCTATGAATTATTCTTAAATTATATTATATAAGTATGAATTGGGTCACCTACTATTATTTTAAAACAAGAAAACCCATATTGAAAGACATTTGACAAAAGGAGTGGATCTTAGAAAACAAAAGAAGGAAAAGAGCTTGTAGAAAGGACTAGCTAAACAAATATATGTTATACCCTAATTTCTTCTTATGTAAGTTAAACTATTAGTTAAAATCATGGTGCTTTTTTGGATGATTTGTTGTTGAAAATTATTGAAATATATGATACTTGTTATATGGTAATTGATGCGTTCCATGTTGAATCGTAAGTATAATTACATATTTCATCTTGTTTTAAGTAGAAATAATAAAAGAGATAGATGTTACTTTTAAGAGTACTAACTTATGTATAATATTGGCTTAGATAAAAGGGAGCTTGGCAATCACATCCCAAATTGTGAGGGTAAATTCCTATACTATAATGTGTGGAAAATTATGAAGCCTCTTACACCCTTTATGAGATATGTAGGTAAGGCCAAATAATTAGTTCCCTAAGGAATATATGTCTAATTCTAGGGGGCTTTCCATAATATATCTAGTTTACCCAAAAGTGCAAAAATGTATATTTGTGACATAGTAGTTATTAAGTTATGCAAGAGGAATCACAATTTTAAGTGGACAAACATAAATACTAAAGTTATGTACTAGAACACATTTATTAGTTTGGTTATTTTAGTCATGTTCAAAACATAAAATAAATTACCATGGGAATATGGGAATATGGTGCTACTTGGTGCAATAAATGGGATGATGCTTGAAGTCATCAACCTTACATGTTTACCCATGTATGTATCATATTGGTAACCTACCTTGCATTTTATCACTAACATTTTTGGTTTCTTTGGGGGATTTCAAGGGGGAAGCTTAGTCATTGACTATCACCTTATAAGTAATTTTGGCTATAATTCTTGACTAGAAATTTGCATAAATTGAAGCCCCAGTTGAAATATGGGTTTTTCCAAGTTATCATTGATAAGAGGACATTGAAGAATTATCCCTACTATGGGATGAAAGTGTAATTTACCATCCCAATTATAGTGATTTATTAAGGTTTTATTAATGTTTGACTAGACCTTATAGGCATACATAATTCCTAAGCACATTTTTTTCTTTTGTATTGGTTATGATAGTTGTGTATTATTGAAAATGCCTAGGGGAGAGGGGCCCATATTGGAACACCCTAACTTCCTGTTTCTCAAAATCCTACATGGAATTTCAAATCAATCCCAATTTTGTACAATAGTTTATTTGGAAACTCACCTGCTTAAACATTTTAATTTTAGGGTGACATCATCAAATATGATGCCACATCAACATGCTTTTTGTTAAGGTATTAAAAAAGGTTAAAAGAAAAAGTGAGACCAATAGTGGTGCACTAAGTCATGTTTTATTGGTGCGCCGATGTGGCATTACATGATTTGTTAGTTTGTGTACTTTATGGATAAAAAGTGTTTTGCAATTGGATATTAAGATGCTCCACTATGAGGCCCACTGAGGACTACTTCTATCCCCACTATTGGAGCCCACTCCACTATGGGCCCCTCTCCCCTAGTGTGAGGTAGAATTTAGTGTTGTTTATGTTTCTTGAATTCAACTAGAATTTAGGTGTTCAAAAAAGTTTAAACTACTATCATAATGTTCAAGTTGATTATTATTCTTTTATTATTTTCATAATGAATGATTAATAATGTTTGAGAGTGCATTTGAGAACCATTGCAATTAAATATAATTTTTTAGTGATCTATAAAATCTAAAAATTCATATTGATTTATCTTAGTTTATATAAATTTATAATTAAGATTCAAGTTAAATTTCCTTTGTATATGTGACCAATTATTATGTATTTATTAATTCAATTATATAAATTATGGATAGAAACAATTATAATAATGGTCCTGTAGATGCTCATATCTACTACCTAGTTTTGATGAAGATCAATTAAAATTTGAATGTCATGAATCTTACAATCTACATGTATTGATTACTATCTCCTAGACTAGAGTGTAAATATATTTTTGGGCACACAATTTGTTGTGGACCTCCTCACTTGAACCCTAACTTGACTGTAACAAAGTATCTAGTTATGTAGCCTAGATTGCAAACTACTGCATTGGACTAAAAAAATTAAAATAAATTTTGAGATGCTAAACCTTACACTTTTAAAAATATTTCAAGGTTGTAGGATCTTTAGGAGTATAAAATTATCTCTAAGCTATGTTCCCTTGTTCATAATAGTTTTTAACGTCCCCTATCTCACAATAATTCTCATTTATTAAGTGACAATAATTGCATCATATATTCATGTTGCTTAGTTTTTTATGTTCACATTATTAGTTGGTTAGAAGAAGAATATTTAAAATGATGAAATTTTAATTCTTTTGGTTATAAACCCTAGCTATAATATATTCATAATAAATTCTATTACTATAAAGATAATGTCATGTCAAGGAAATGATTATTAAACAAGAAATATTCACTTAAGCTCCTCCTAAATGAAAGTCACATGATACTTGCAAATATTTTAAAGGTGTCTAATTCTCTAAATAGATGAGATTATCAAAAAAATCGAATATAAAATCCTTGTGAGGTATCTTAGTTAAATTTACAAAGAAATAGAGATGGAATTAATTGAATTTTTTGTGTGTTATCATGATCAGAATGAGATGTGTCATCTCATTGTGAGTTTCAATGTGAACAAAGTGTTGTTTTAGATGTAAATGTGTATTATGAACACTTGTAGAATGTCTTGAACCCATTCCGATCATGTCATACTAGATGTCTATATTAGGAAATAAAACTATTGTTGACATAATGATCCAATTTTGAGCATCCCATGTTAATAATTCTTCTGTCTTATTTTTATGGTTAGCATGAGCATGAAATTGATATGTAAAATATTTGTGTTAATTTTGTTAAACTCCTACATGATCCAATGTTCTATTATTGTTTTGTAAAATCTTTATGATAAATATATTAAATTTACTAAGAAATAGAGGAGGAATGAATTGAATTCTTGGTATGTAATCATAATTAAAATGAGATGATTGCATATAATTATGAGTTTCAATGTGAAAGAAGTGTGGTTTTGCATGTAAATGTGCAATGTGAACACTTATATAATGTTGTGAACCCATCTTGAGCATGTCATTTTAGGTATCTATATTAGGGAATAAAACTACTATCGACATAACATATGAACCAATTTTGAGCTTGTAATGTTAATTGCGCTTGTGTGTTATTTTTGTGTTCAACATGATCTCATGGATTTGACATGTAAATTCTCTGCGTTAATTTTGATAAACCCCTCTCTACTCCAATGTTCTATTTTTACTTTTTTGTCATTCTCTAGCCTTGGTCCTTGCCTTAGGTTGAGAACATGCTAGTGTAACTAGGGACGAAGAGATATATATTTAAGTCCATTAAAAGGTTAAACTTATCCATGTATATTACATTCCCTTATTAAATCACCATAATCAAAATCATATAGTTTGTTTATATTGTAAACCTATATATAGTTGGAATTTGGGCTGGTTTTGACGTCTACCATCATATTAGATAGTGGTTTTAGATATTGGTCTTACGAGGTGATATGATGGTTGGTGGATGTAAGATTATATTGAAACATGTTGGTGGTTGGTATTCATTGTGTTAATTTTTGGTCATGACTTGTGACATTTCTTCTACCTTAGAGTGGAATAGTGTTCTTCTATTACTTTTGGATAGATGTTGGTTACTAGAGACTAACATGGATGGCATTCTGTATGATGGCATTGGATTGATATTGCTCTTACCCCAAGGAGGTACAATTGCTCTTGTAGATTTGATTGTACTAGAATTAGCACTAGACATGTGCCTACATGACATGTGAGCATGTTTCCATAAAATATGATGATTATTAACATAATATGATATATGATTTTATGGGTGAAGGACCACCACCTCATCCTCCCTTTAGGTGGCTTGATGTGAGGTGATTGGTGTTTGTACTGTACATAAAATTTGAGAATGGCGATGCTTAATATTTTAAATGATTTTATGATTTCCAACATAATAATATTTTAAATTCTTTTATATTTGTAGGCTACTTAGTCTATTTCATTAAGTTATCCCCATATTTCCATAAAAATTTCTCACATTTTGATTTTATTGACCAACAAGTCTCCTTTGATGTAATTCTTTGACTCGTATACATTTTCTTACCAATAATTTATCTTTATTATTAGAGACTCATTGATTCTTTCAATTCTTTTACTTTAAAATTATCTTAATCCAAGAATTTATAATGTTTTCCTTTGTTGGTTTTATGTGTAGTATTATTGTGAATGGATATATTAG
The DNA here is from genome assembly GCA_007258455.2 of Sequoia sempervirens. Lineage (NCBI taxonomy): Eukaryota > Viridiplantae > Streptophyta > Pinopsida > Cupressales > Cupressaceae > Sequoia > Sequoia sempervirens. Next base: position 39,569 of record VDFB02218209.1, on the reverse strand, counting down.
TTTATTATTAATAGGACATACAATAAAATTATTTGAATGCTAATAACCTTTTAAAATTGGACTAATATGTAATATTGTTGGGATAAGTTTTATTACCATGTCATTTTAAATATTAAAATAAATTATGAAATGAGTTTTTTCTTGATTGTATTACATGAGATAAGCCATGTAATTGATAGTGTGCATGATAATAATATGGAATTGTGATAATTCTAAATAATCTAGAGCAATTGAACCTTAGTGGCTTGTGTATAGTGTTTGAGTAGTGGACAGTTAACTACTGCCCTATCTTGATCACCTATTGTGTGTTCTTGTGGTGAAAATATAACCTCATGGATTAAATATAGGATTGAAATGCCATATAGGTAGAGCTGTGAACTAAATAGACATGTTCTACACTTGATTCTATCATTGTGACATGTTATGAAATAACTTGCACAATAGAAGAATATGATATGAATTATGCTGCAAATAATTGATAATAATTGAGAATAACAAGCCACTTTGAGGGGGAAAACCTCCAAATATCTCTAATGAGAACACACTTCACACTTGATGATGAAATAAGACTCACAACCTCCTATATATACCTATTTATGCCAAGGATATCACCTAGGACGACTTAGACACACCTATATAAGACTTAGGCCGACCTAAACAACTAAATAACAATATACTAATGATAATATGACTTAATAGGGAGTTAAGATAGCCACAAGCTGACTATTCAAAACCCGATGTACAATAATATTAAGGGCGTAGCATGCCCCTCTTCTTCAAAGAAGCATTATCCTCAATGCTAATCAAGTTTGGAAACTTTTGAATGAACTCCTCTTCTTCCCATGTGGCATCTTCAACTGGTAAATTCTTCCATTGGATGAGATACTTAGTGATAGTTCTATTCCTCAGCTTCTTTGTGCGTGTTTGACGAATGCACTTTAGTTCCAAAATGATTCTCCCTTCTTCATCCAACTCGGGAAGTGTTGTTTGAGTGGGAATATTATGCCCAATTACCTTCTTCAAACAGGAAACATGAAAAACTGGATGTATCTTTGTTGTTGGTGGCAACTCAAGCTTGTAGGCAACACTACCAATCTTACGCATGATTTGGTATGGACCATATGCTTTGGGGCAACTTTATTATTCTTTCTTTGCTGCTTTAGTGAGATTTTCTTATAGAATTTTGCTTGATAGCAAGACCCAATCCCCAACTTCAAAACTTCTTTCACTATGATGTTGGTGCCTTTTGTTGTTTCATTCGATTTTGTGCCATGGCTAAATTATGAGTCTGAAAGTACTTGTTGTTGATGAAGCAAATTGATTATTTCTACTACACGAACTCTTGAGGGACACCTTAATTGATGATGTGATGGAGGAGGATGATATTATCCATAAAAGTGCAAAAATGGAACATTTTTGATGAGCTATGAAAAGAAGTGTTATACCACCATTCCGCAAGTTGTAGCCATTCTACCCATTGAGACTGTTTCTCTAAAGTGAAGCAATGTAGATATCCTTCAAAACACTTATTAACAACCTCCACTTGCCCATCTGATTGAGGGTGGTATGAAGAACTAAGAGCCAATTGAGTACCCAAACATGAGAATAAATTTTTCCAAAAGTGACTAGTGAAGATAGGATCATGATCACTAACAATAACTTTAGGTGTACCATGTAGCTTTTGGATATTCTCCAAAAAATTTATGCACTTGTTGTAAAAGGATGTGCTAATGCAATGAAATGTGCATATTTAGTGAGCGATCAACTACTACCATGATGACATTATGACCTTTAGATTTGGGAAGCCCTGTGATGAAGTCCATGGATATCTCTTCCCAACGCTGGCTAGGAATAGATAAGGGTTGCAAGAGACCTGGTGCCTTAATTGTCTCCCCTTTATGCCTTTGACACACCAAACATTCAGCCACAATTTTTTGAACATCACCCTTTAGCCCTTCCCAAAAGAAATCTTGCTTGACTCGATGATATGTCTTCAAAAATCCTGAATGACCACCCACTGGAGACTCATGAAACTCTGTGAGAATCTTGATTTTAAGGTTGGAATTCTTGCAGAGATACAAACGCTCTTTATACCAAAGAGTATCTCCCTTCCAACAAAACTTATCTGAACTACTAGGATCACTTTTTAATTGCTCAATGAGATTACTTGTCGCAACATCTTTTTGCCACTCTGCTTTGCTTCCCTCCACCCAATTTTCTTGTAATATTGAAAGACACTACAATAAGGCTTCATCTTTCTCATCCCCTTCCTTGGCAGTTGCATCTGCGACAATATTTTCTTTCCTTTTCTTATATACAATCTCAAAGTCATATCCTAACATCTTAGTGACCCATTTTTGTTGCTCTTCAGAAGATAGTCGTTGTTCCAAAAAATATTTTAGGCTATCATGATCTGTCTTAACCTTGAAATGTCTACCCAATAGATAAGGCTGCCATTGTTTCACTGCATGGAGTATTGCTAGCATTTCCTTCTCATAAATAGGTTTGAGTAGATTCTTACCTTTTAATTGACGACTCTCAAAAGCAATTGGTCGACCTTCTTGCATAAGCACTGCTCCTATCCCATTTCCAGAAGCATCACGTTCCACAATGAATTCCTTGGTGAAGTCAGGAGTGGCAAGCATTGGAGTTGTACACATAGCCTCCTTCAATCTCTCAAATGTTGTATTGGCAGACTCGTTCCAATGAAAATAATCCTTCTTCAATAGAGTGGTGAGAGGTGTTGCTATATGATGATAATTATTCACAAAATCTTCTATAGTACCTTGTCAATC
>VDFB02218209.1:17093-36674 GCA_007258455.2 Sequoia sempervirens | reverse complement strand
ATGTATAATTTCACAGACATGATTCAAAGGGTACAAAGGTACATGACAATTAGTATTGACAGAGGAATCTATTGGGTGTCACTTACATTTCACCCACCTATGTTGCTCTATCTAGTTCCACACTGGACTGGGGAAAAAGGTGAGGAATGTGACAGAGTTGGGCATATCAGGATGAGTCAACTTTCAAAGTACATAGGTTTTTATTTGAAACAAATCTAGGGAGTTAATGTTGTTATGGACCTGAGGCAGATCACTTTGCAGTACAATCAATACCCCTAGTGTTTGCTTGAGGACAATCAAAAGGCTAGCTGGGGGAGTGATGGGTCTAGATATTAGCTCATTTTATATTACTTTCATACATACTTTGAGACACTTTTAGATATACTTTCTAGACAATGCTCCTATATTATACTATATTTTCATACTTAATATGGAGACTTGAACCTAAAATATAATGATGGAAATATGGTTATGACATAATGAGTATTGCATGGTTTATATGAAGATATGCATGAATGTGGATGGAATTATATGTTTTAATTGTGATAGTTAGTCTTGTGTACATGCCTTGTGAATTAACCATTTTGCAGCTAAGGAGGAACTATAGTATGTAGCAATTGCAAGATGAACCCGTAGCAAAAGAAAGATTGGGACAGCAAAATAGGGGAGTTCTAGATTAAGTTGAATGTGATGATTACTAATTAAAGGCACCTGATGGAGGATTGAACATGCATCATTATGACCAGTTAATAAGCGTTGAACTAGAAGGACTCCTTTACTGATAGGATTTTGACAAATGTTTGTGTTTTTACATGCAATTCTATTTTATAGAGTTTTAGTCCTATTAGGATTCTTCTTTCTTTTCAGTTATGGGTTGAACAATTAAATCTTAATTGTACGCTCTGATATTTAGGAGTGGAAGTTAATGATTTTGGTAGTTGTTGCTTTAAATAATATTCCCTTAATCTTGTAAATAGTTGATGGTTAAATCCATAGATAAGTTAGTTGGTTTTTTCAGTCTTTCATTATCAGTTATTTTTAGTTTCAATACATGATGAATATTTAGAATGATTGAATACAATTTATGAGAAGAACTTATGTAATCTTTCATGATATGCAATGAATGAAGTCAATTTTACTATATGCATATAATATGTTAGTTAGATTTGGTTTTAGTTAAAGTGAGAATAGCCACTTCAACAGGCCACTCAAGGTAACTATTCTTCACTCTATTTTCCAAATGTATTTTTTTGTTTAATGTTTTTTTTTTATTGTTTATCATTACTTCATGAACTTTATGCAAGTTAAACAAGAATCTCATAATTTTCTTATTGTTAATGAATGTTCATGAACATGCATGTAATGGTTAACCAGTAGTACTCTAGAGGTTAATTTAGTTGAGTCATTAGTTTTTATCAGTTTTAGGTTGGCACAGTAATATTTTATCAACGATAGTTCAGTTATAGTCTAAGATGTAGGTACCTATAGCCACTAGTTCTGGTTTATGTCTTTTATTGTTTTTCAATTCCATGAATTTCCAGCAAGAAGAATCACTTGAATAGGATAGTTCAGATAGTTTTGAGTCTCTCAAGGAATATACAATGTTGCACCATCACAATTTTACAAACCTTGGGTTGATATTTTAATGTAGTCTTTGCAATGTTGAGTGGACTATTTAGTCAAATAAACCTTTGAATTGTGTAGGTTCTACCAAGTTTACAATACATTAGTTTAGACTCTACAATATTCCACCCCTGTGTGGTCTATACTTCATCTTGAGATCCTTGTAGTCATGGAAAGATGTTTCACTTTGAAAATCCATACTTGAATCTCTCCAATCTTATAAAATTTGATCCTGCAATTGTTGTTGCGCAAGTTCATCATTAATTTGAAGGTTATTCCTTGGAGGAAAATTGATTGTTAGAGGTCTATAATTGGTTGTCATAGTCCTAGTACTCTAACTTGCAATCTTGTTGTTAACTGAATCATCCCTATTTTTCATAGTTTATTTCTTGTCCATTATTCCCACCAAAATGTTGGGTCATTAAAGCACATAATTGAGCTATATTTGTTGCAACTCACATTGTCCTTTATAAAAATAATTTAAAATGTCTCTTTTGTTTGGTTTCATGTGGTCTATATGTTTTATGTCACCCATACTACATCGACCCTTCAATACTTGTAAACTAATCATTCACAAATAACCCTCCAGGATGGTAGGATGCACTACTCTAATACCACTGTAACATATACCCTCAATCTACTCTTGTTTTTTTGTTTTCTGATTTGTTTTGAAATGTATTTTGTAATATTTTTGTGATGGTTTTGAGATGATAAATAAAGTGCAGATAATAAAGTAACCTTTAGTAATTTAATAACTTAGAAAAATGACAATTTTCAAAGAATAGAGGAAGCCAAAAATTTTAGATTTAATTTCTGATTTGAAAACACACTTTTTCTCAAATGTATGTGCAACCTAGTTCATAAAATGACATTACATATCTATTTATAACATTCCTAGAAATTTTATTTGACTTTTATTTTTTTTGCACTTGCGAACAACCCCTACAAGCTCTAGAAATTGGATGCCACAACTCAAAGATTGAATATAGATGCTTCAAAATGATAGAAACATGATCTCCAACCCTAGGTGCCCTCAACACAACAATAATATATCATAAACCCTAGGCATCCAGCAATAAACAAGCCTCATGTTTCCCTAGACAGGTACGGCCAACAATGGGAGTGGTAGGCGAGCAATGGAATAAACAACAAATAAACTTCCAAGACCTCCAATCTGCTACTCCACAATCAGCATGTATTTCCAATATGGAAATATAACTTAACAATGAAGTCCAGTCGTGATTCCTACGTGAAATCACCAAGTAATCCTCTAGATTGTATCTTCAAACAATGTAGAGAATGTTTCTTGTGAGGGGTTTTTTCCTCGCAAACCAATAAGAAGAGAACTAGATCCTCCAGGAAGAAGAAAACCAAATATCAATTCCAAACACGAATGACCAAAATGAGATCCAAGATTCTTTTTATAAGCTTTTTAGGGCTTTCTAGAAACCCCCTTTTAAAAATCACTTTATTAATTTATTAAGCCTTTTAGCTCCAAAAAGTGATTTAATTTAGTTTTAAAATATTTATGGCACTTAAAGTCACTTTTAAGTGTCCCATCATTTAAAAATTTCCATCCTCTTTCCAACAAGGTATAATACTGAGGTGCTTGATAAATGTATTTAATTAAGGGCAACTTTAGTGAAAATAATTAAATGTAGCTCAATATTACACTCAATTAATGGAAATGGTTAAAAAGGATTGGAATTGAAATTTGATTGTGTAGGAGTGATCCTGATGATAAAATATAATAAACAGACTTTGATTGGGTGACTAAAAATAGACGCCCCCTCCAAGTCTTTGAGCCCAACCCTGAAGCTAGAAATAACATCTAAAAACTTGTGATATGACTCCTTAAAACCATATGAGCTCACTAGTAATATCAAATTACCCCTTTGAACATGCTGACGCAAACCCAAAAATTCAACAACAACTACACTACTAGAGAACTTGAAAATGGGGACAATACAACCAAGGCAAAACCTGACAAGGTTTTGGAAACCAATGAATAAGCCGAAACTTTATGAAAAAATATATTTGCAAAAATGCATAGTTAAAAGAAGGGTGCTCAAAACTATGGTAATAGAAACATCATCTAGAAATGATTATTATGGTTGTATTTGTGTGGCAGTAAATCATGAAATATACATGCAACAAAAGTGTACATAGATGAGTGTGCTACAAGAAGAATGTTGTGCAGTGGGAAAGAAAAGCATACTAGACAATATTTTTACCATGGGTCTTTTCCAAAGTTTTTTTGTAAGATATTTAAAAGAACAATATCCATATTTTGGAGTTTAATCATTGGAATTTTATCAATTGGCATTAATGTCTGGAGTGTATTCAATTTGTTGTACCCTAGATTGGGCCAAACTGGATGTTCCATTTCAGAAAATGGTTGTGTTAGAGAATACAGAATAAGATTCTTTGTCACATTTTTATTAAATATGATCATGTCTCCTAACCTACATCCTATAAAAGCATATGCAAGGTACTCACAGTAATCTAGTGTTATGACTAGATCTATAAATCCTTCAAGTGTTATAGCTGAACTATCTACGAACTGCAATACTATTGGGGTTAGTCAAAGATCTACCAACTGAATATTTTTCATGGCTTCCTTATAACATTAATGGTTGTTCCTAAATCAATTAATTTTTTGTGCTTGAAGATGTCATTAATGTACACATCAATTAATGGAATTCTAGGATCTATGTATTTGGGAACATTTACCTTACCTAACATGATATCTTCAAGTTTTCCAATCACTTAAAATATTTGTGGATCTTTCTATTTGCAACCTAGCTTCTTTAGACACAGATCCCTTATAGTTTTACTATATATGGGAACATCTCTTAGAGATTGAAACAAGGGAATTTTTTTACAAACATTTTTCAATTGGTTGAGGAGGTCAATTTCAAGTTGAGGTTCATATTTCTTTGTATTCAATCTCTTTGGAAAAAGAGACTCATTAGTAATGAGTTCCTCTCACTCAAAATGTTGGTTCATATCCCTTAGATGTTGGTTAGCATCAATGGGAGTTTCCTCAGAGGAAATTTTCATGATTAGTAAAGATGTAGGAGTGGATAGTATTTTTCTCAAGCAAAGTTGCATGTTGTTGATCTCAACTGCATAGGTTGGATATTGAAGGGCATCATTAGAGTAATCTCATTGAACATGCTTATTTTTAGGATTGGGAAAGGTCGAGACAACAATTATGTGGCTCTTGGTAGTGTAGGAGTAGAGGTAGCATGATTTGGAAAAACAGGTGCTTGCTAAGGTAATGTTTGTAGTTGTTATAAATATCCAATACATGGATTAGGCCAAGGACAATTCCCCTACTATTGTTGTTACCAAGCAGATTGGGAAGGTTGTTAGTGTTATTTATGAGCTTGTAGTTGGTATGGCTACTGAGGTCACACTCCTTGTGAAGTCTTCCATCCAGGTGGCATATAATTGGACCATGGTGGGGGCAATTGATTGTACCATGGAGGCTTATTTGTAAAATAATTTGAAAATAGAATATTACAAGTTAATGGATCCTAATGACTAATTTTTCTTTGACTCTATGGTTTTCATTACACCGGGTAGAACACTTGACCATATTCATCCTCCAATGCCTTGAATTATGGTCGGTCATTTCTGTCTTCAATGTTGCCACCCTCTTATATTTGCAATCTCTCTTCTTGTGGCAAAAGCGGGGGAAATATTCTCCTAACATTGATTTTGCTTCTTCATTTTTATTTTTAGTAGATTGTTGGGTTCCATTTGTGAGACACCCACAACTATTTTAGTAGTCATTTCTCATTAACTATATATCTTTCGTTGTGGATCATGAATAATGTTTACATATCTAAAATAGATCATCTTGTGGAACCTAATATATATATTCTCCTTTGATTAAGTCTAGAGAATTTAGAAATTTCTCATTGACTCCTCTTACAAATATAATTTTTAAGACAAGTTATTTTGATGGGACTTCTATAAGCAAAACAAAAACCTTTCTACATAATCTTCTAAATGTTTGTCCTCCTAGGTCATTCAAAGATAGTCTCCCCTCAAATATCCCCCTCTGTAGTAATCCTTGTATTTCTTAAGGAATTGATCTTTCATAGTTCACCAATTTATCAATGTATATTTCCCAAGTCCCATGAACCATCTCAAATTTGAATCGTTGAGAGTGGCTAGAGATAAATTTCAATCGATGAGCATTTTTGGTATAGTTGTAGCTCTGAAAAAGGATGTAAAATTAAAATAGGAACATATTCGGGTCTTATGTGGTAAGACCATGGAAATTAGGAAGCTCACTGGCGGAGGGACATTTTTCATGGCAATATTAATTGTCTGAGTAGAGATGGGAAACTAAAAATTTGTAGTTTTAGGTCGATCTATTGGTATATCTCCCATCATGGATAAAGAGTCTTAGCTTTGGATTGAAGTAGTGTACTACGAGGATATTCATTAGGCTCTCAACTTAAATAAATTACCAAATTATCTTCAAAATATTACGCTTCAAGAATCAATGGTTCACTTCTTAGTACTTCCTCTTCATTCACCACTGGCACTAGTACATCCTTGTAAGAGCTATTACACTACTGAATTTGACTCCATTTTCTGACAAACGTTCGTCGATCATTCAACAAACATTTTTCAAAAAATTGACAAATTCAAGAAATATTTTTTGTTGCCATTTTTTCATCAAAATTTTGACGACGAATTAAATGTCAAAATAATGATGCAGATTCGTCAGTCGTCGGCATCATAAAATGACTCAGATGTTCGTCGAAATATAGAAAATTTTGTGTATCCACCGATGAATTATAACCAAAATTCAATTGCAATGGCTCTTCTGAAGCATTGAAACAACACCAGAAGTTTGTCGCCATTTCGACAAAATGGGCAAGGAGTTACGACGAAGCCTTCATCACAGCTATAGCAACTTCGTTGGACCTTTTCAGTGATTCAGCGGTGGACTTTGTCAAAATTGTGACAAAACAATGCAATTTAAAAAAAAAATTGTTGAAATGTACCATTGCAGAGACTCTTGGCAATGACCACTAAAGCCAACCCATTGGTGATAGATCAATCATCAGCACAGGATAGAAAACTCACTCTAATAGTCCATGTCTTGTCGATGACTTCAGTCGGCAAGACAGATCCAATGTCACACTGATCTGGCCTCTTCAGGAGTTTTAAATAGACCTACACCATGTCATCGTGGAGACTCTCGGCGATGACCTCCAAAGAAAACCAATTGGTGAGAGATCAATCATTGGCACAGGATAGAAAACTCACTTCGATAGTCCATGTCTTGTCGATGACTTCCGTCGGCAAGACAGATCCAATGTCACACCAATCTGACCTCTTCAAGAGTTTTGAACACTGCTAGTTATCAACAAGACATTTTGAGGGTCTCGCCGATTAAACAAGTGTCTAAGAGCAAGTAAACAAATGGAACCTATTAATTTTCTTATTTTTAGGTTCTTTAAATCATAGAATAGATACCATCTTCTTGTGTATAATGTACTTATATTCAAATTTGAATTTGAGACCAATTGTCATTGCACATTCCATTTTACTTGAACAAAGTATTATATAAACAATATATTGATAATACCAAATGATTTATGGCGTTGTACAACTCTACCTATCATCACAGTTATGTTGTTCCCCACTAGAGAATCCTACAAAGACAAGTTTACAATACCAAGTCAAATAATATGAAAAAGACTTACTTCCATACAAATTAAATAATTATTCTCACAATGGCAATTGTCTAATCACAACAACAATTCCATGAAAGGTTATCCATGATTCATAAGAGATGACTGATCATACATACAGACTACAAGATGCATAGAAAAAACATTACACTTGAGAACAACCAAGGGCTAACAAGGGAAGGAGTTAAGAAACGTCTGGATTGAAGAGAAAATGTGTAGGGAAAATGCTGACCAATGTCAAGAGAACAGAGCTTGTAGAACATATTCTTGACCTAATCAAGCTCTTGAACAACTTAAACAAAATTAAAATACTAACACATACATGAGACATGTAATGAACTTCCAATATCCACTATCTTTTTCATTAATGCAGAGGTAGGTAAAGGAGAAATAATTATAATTGTAACACTATTCATAGTCCAGTAAATTATGTTTGTAATTTGTGTTCAATGGACCTTAGTTTTATCATTATACTGCCCATCTAATACCATATTTTAATTCAGGTTTCAACTATCTCAGATCTAAAGAAGCGCCTTCAATTAACGATTTAAAGTACTATAAAATAAGGTAAGACTTTTACTTGAGAAATATTAGGTACACTTGTAGGATTAAAGTTCTTGCAATCATCAGGATGTATTGGCACACAGACACAACCTGCAACATATGAAGTAATGGATGACTACAAGTTAGTGAAATGGTCTTTAATATGTGACTGGTTTGCAAATTGATTGGTAGAAAATAAGGTTACAAATAGATCTACATAAAAAATTATGAGGACAATCTACTGTAATCATCAAAATAGATGAAAAGTGCAAAGGAAAGAGTCAAGCTACATCTCTAGAGCCTTAAAAAAACACATGCAAGAAACATAAAAAAAAGAACAAACTAGTTTTTCGATGAATACAAAATGGTGCCTTCAGCAAGTGATTCGTATGCTTTCACACCTGACAAGACATTAAGAATATTTTAGTCTTCCTCTATGAAATTAACTACTTACATAGAAAACCCAAAAACCAATATTATATATCTCCATGTCTAGCCGAGGGTAGGTATAAGAGAAAAAAAATTCCTCAATGCAATGCTGAAAAATATAAATGTGTGTGTATGTTTGTATTACTCAAAATATCATTTCACTCCCTAAGGAAAAATACCAAAGTGATGTTTTAAATTTTAATCTTCACATAGGCTCCTTTATTGTTGCACATGCATTTACAAGCATTATTCAAGCTCTAAACTATTCAAATATTAAGGATTTAATTAACTATAAGATGGAAAGTTGTTGTTTAGACATAATCCATCATCTTTTACATATCTTTATTCACTCCTAACACTTCAGATAAATTTGTGTAAATGAGACATAAATGTGAATCTTTTATGACAAAGAAAATTTTTAAAAGGAGGGGGGAGAGAGCAAAGGGTAGGGGGCAAGAGAATGCTTGAATGTATAGAAAAGTATAACAGTTTGATCATTATAACAATGAAACGAATCTTAAGTTTGAAGCATTAATATCATTTAGAACATTTATGATCAAGAATGAATGTAAGTAGAGAAATTTTTGCATACCTGTAGATGGTACAAAATTTCATGGTTAAGTGGAAGCCTCCCATCAACAACAAGATCCAAATATATGTGTATCTATCTCAATCGAGCCTCTAAACCCTTCAGAGCTGTCAATTTTTCCACTAACTGTTATGCTCAAAAAGTCAAATTTTAGAGTTATGTCACCACTAAAAACAAAAGAAACAGAGCTTTGAAACCAAATCCACACACAACACAATGTGGTATTCATACAAATCCATACAAACAAACTGAACTCAGAACATTGGAATGGAAACAACTTTAAATTATGATGCAGAGCATGGATTCAGGGTATAAAGAATCATTTTTCTGCCACCATAGTGAAAAGTTAGCACTTTCTTTCATCTTTGCATATTGGTTTGATGCTTCAAACGATGCATTTCTTATATTGAAAAGTGCATTACCTTATTGAGTTTCTCTTTGTTTCAAGAATATTTTAATATTCTCTACTTAACATGGCCAACCACGTGACGATGGAAGCTCATTTGGCCCCTGCCCCCCCTCACATCACTTTCAATTCCCCATACCCAATCATATAACATTAATCATTCATTCATCCATTATTAACATATAACATTCATTCATTAACATATAAAATTCATTAATTAATATATTCATATTCATTCATTAACATATAATATTCATTCTTTTAGTTTTTACATATTATCAAAAATATGGTTGTCATGATATGATTACAATCACTTTTTTTTTGTTTCTTTTTTAAAGCTAAAAAAATATGAAGTGGAGTATCTTTTTTTAAATTATATGTCCCCCTTTAGGTGTTCTTCCCTCTACTCATGATCTTAATGTATGCCTAGTCATCTTCTCACGACGTGGACGCCACTGCAAGGGGGGGTCTGTTGCAATAACAAAGAAATGTTAAATTGATATGTTTTATTATTATTGTTACAAGTAATTCATTAATTAAAAGAACATTAGAGTGGTTCTCTTTACTTCATGGGTCCACATCATGTTCCTAAACTTCTATTATAGAGTCATGCTCAACATGTTGAACACCCTCTAAATCCTGATCTGCAGTTGAAAAATGAAAGGTTACATTAATTAATACACCAATTGAAATTAAATATGTTTAAAATAACATTAGAGTGGTCCTCTTTACCTAATGGGGCCACATCATGTTCTTATTCTTCTCTAGCCTAATCATGCTCAACACGTTGATCATGCTCTACATGCTCTAAAGTTGAAACACGAAAGATTATATTAATTAATACACCAATTGCAATTAAAAATGTTTAAAAGAACTTTAGAGTGGTCCTATTTACCTGATGGGGCCACATCATGTTCCTGATTTTCTCTAGTCTGATCATGCTCAACATGTTGATCACTCTCTACATGCTCTAAAGTATCAAGATGCAAACCATGACCTTCATCTGGAGGTTGTGCTCCACCCTCACCAGGCTACATTCCAATGTCATGTGCAGTATTATCATTGCTTGAATGTTTAAAAAAAATAGGCATGTAATTACTTTATGGTGGAAATTAATATTGAATAGATTGCACAAGTATTCAATTTTAAATAAACTTTATTGAGTTTATTTACCGTGTGTCGATAGAAGATTGTGTTTGCTCAAATAAGACTTCTAGCATTCAGCCACCTACCCATAGCCTTCCGAAGGAAATATTCGTGTCCTTTCTCTGTGGGAATAAACCTGAATTCCGTGAGCCCTACATTTTTTATGTAAGATCATGAATTTTTCTTCTATGGTGTGATAAAAAGCCAAAATTGTTTTCAATTTATTATTTGGATACAATATTTCATTTATTGATACTTACAATTGCGCTCATCATATAACCACCGTGAGCCAGTGCTTCAGGAGCCTATGTTTTTCTAGTCTTGCCTTTGTTGCCTTTGTGGATGTGTCGAAGCTTTGCGAAAGTTTGAAATATGTTAGATTATGTAAAAGAAAGAGTAATCGCGATATAATTACATTGTTGATAGTATCACATACCTTCCTTTGGCCTCGCGGTGTTCTTTTCCTCTTTTTTTCTTTTCAGCCTTGTCCTTTCCATCAAACACCAAGTCCTTCCACTCCCTATCTGGAATCATGGGGGGATGCTCGTACTTTTTGTTCTTCTCTAAATGTGACCTATATTGGTCCCTCACATACTTTAGATAGGTACCAGCTTTCTTAAGGAGCTTGGTTCGGTTGAATGTTTTATCACCGAAGAGCACAACTAAATGGTTATGAGCTCATCTTTTAAATCTTGATTTTTGGTATTCCAATCGTGGTATCGACAGAAAATAGAAACCAAGATCTGAAATACAAACCAGAAAATAACCTTCCACAAAGAAAAAAACAAAAAAACAGAGAGATTGCATAAAGATGTGCAAATTGATATAGTCAAAGTACAATTAATTACAAGATATGATTTGCTTTATAAAATAAAAGATGTATAAACCTAATCTTATCTTGAGCAAAAAGATAGCTCAGCAAGATAAGGATAACAACCTGTAACCTAGGAATTAAATAATGCCTAAGTAAACTTATGTAAAGTGTAATTAAATATTAGTTACACCAACACCCCCCCATAAGTGCAACTTAGGGAGAAGTAGATTATTATGCAAATGATGTGAGATGGGTCCTGGAAACAAAGGCCTTATCAGGTACCCATGTACAAATGCAAAGAGAGAGAAAACCTAGTGGGAAAAACCCCCCCTCAATGAGATGAACTGTTGTAAAGAATCACTGGAAGAACTCTAATGAAGTAACACTGGAACCCCAAATCTAGCAAGCAAGGAAAGATACATTTGTTTGCAAAAAACCATAACGAAATCACAAAAGCAACATTAGACCCAATGCCAAGGAACATTGGAAACTCACATACTGGAATATGTAAGCAACAGTGGATGAAAAAAAAGAAGCCACCCATAATGATGACAAAATCTAGAAGTTGTGTCTCGAAGCCAATGCCAAAATGAAACTAAAACTGCCCCATAAGATGAGTACCATCAAGATTCTGGAACATTAACCATAAAAACATGGCCCTCAAACTGAGAAGGATTTGAACCAATGCAGATCAATAACCATGAACTCTCAATGTGAAGTGTGAACCGATGCGAACCAATGATGTGTCCAGCTAAGCAAGAAAGAAGCTCAAAGAAACAATAGGAAACTAGAAAAACTCTTGCAAGTTGTCACCAATATGAAGTGTGGTGCAAGAACCCCCCCTTAATGGAACTTTATATCAGTTTGCTACTACAATACACAATGATTACAAAAGGAGAGAATGAAAAACATGTAGAAACTACAAAAACATAAGCACAAAAGCAAACCTAGTGTACGAAACAAAAATGAATGCATGCACAAAAAAGGTATACATTTTTTGAAAAGGACCTCAGATCTGCATAGAAGCTAAAACCAGCTTTTTGATGCCACTTGAATCGCAAAAAATGGATAAGCGAGTCAAAAGCTATGTCTCCCGGAGTGAAAACAGCAACATCAAACTTCCAAGGCCAAAAAATGAATCAAAAAAGAAAAACCAGAAAATCATACCTACACCATTACGTAGAGCATCAAAACATCCTTTCGACAATATCTTGTTTGCAAAGAAAGGATGTTGTATGCCCAAGTTACGCCTATTTTCATGAAAAATGCTCTAAATCTGCCCAATAAGGTTCTCTGCAGCCCTCAGGGGCTAAAAAATTAATGCCTCTGGTCACTTGGGCAGACCAGGGGGCTGGTGGCAGGGTCTGAGGCTGAAGCTCCTAGTCACCGACATGACCACCACAGGAGCTTGGTTGGCACTGAAGGGGGTTGGGCAGAGCCTGTGGTCCTCCAAAGGACCACTTGCTATGTTTTAAGCCTACGGGGGCTGCACTCCGGTCAGTGAAAATTGGGTGGAGACCGCTGGTGGCGGTGGCTGACTGGTGGTGGCCGCCCGGTGGTGAACTGGCAGCGCTACATTTTTGAACGGGCCACGGTTTTTTTAAACCATTTATATATATATATTCAAAATATATGCCTCAATATGCGTGCTTGGGGGCCATACGGCCCCTGGGTAAAAAAAATTTGCCTCTCCAGATGATTGTGTCCAAACTAGATAAAATTTATATGAAAATAGGGGTTTTGGGGCACTACAAATCCAATGGCGAGGTCCGTTTTGGCCCAAAGTGTCCAAAAAATTAGGCAACCCCCAGATCTATCAGAAAAATCACCAAGCTTGAAACTGTCGCAAATCTGGAAAATGGTGACCAAAATGAATGAAATTAAAACCATTTCTGACTTTTTCCAGTGCTTTGAATCAAATGGAAAACTCTGATCTAATCCAAGACGCTCCATAAATGTACTTAAGGAATGAAACCCTCGAGGGACCCCAAACAAGCTCTATAATGTATTCCTCCAAAAAAGCTGAGAAGGGGTTGCAAATCGAAGCTCTGATACCATGTCAGAAACCAAAATCTGAAATGCAAACCAGAAAATAACCTTCCACAAAGAGAAAAACAAAAAAGCAGAGAGATTGCATAAAGATGTGCAAATTGATATATTCGAAGTACAATTAATTACAATATATGATTTGCTTTATAAAAGCAAAGATACATAAACCTAATCTTATCTTGAGCAAAAAGATAGCTCAACAAGATAAGGATAACAACCTATAACCTAGGAATTAAATAATTCCTAAGTAAACTTATGTAAAGTGTAATTAAATATTAATTACACCAACACGTATGGTGGGTCCGAAGAGCTCCAATGTAATATCACTTAGATGTTTATAAAAAACATCATTTCCTACAAAATAATCATGGGATCAATAGTCTAAAAAGAGCGATCAATAAGTAAATTTCAATTGGATTATATATAATAATAATTAAAATATTTTAAAGTACCTAGGACCTTGTCTATCTCTTTATGGAATGAAATCCCTCGGATCACCAATAAATGTGACCGGCAATGTTCCTGTACTAGTAATACAAGAAGATCCAGGAAATGCTACTAAAATATCACCAGTACTAGTGGCCTCTATATCCCCAGGTACATGTCTTGACGCATGTTCTGCCATGTGTTCACTGCCAGAGGGTACACTAATAGATGCCTGCATGGTATGTGTTGCCAAAATTTCAGACGAAAATATAGGCAAGGATGATGGGGTCAGATGATGTAATGTATGTGTAGGACGATCAGGATGGACACTTGTACCAACCCCTACTCCTCAGGAAACACTTGCAATACCCTAATCATGGCTAGGAGCATCATGAGGATGCAAAAAAACCTGTAAAAATAACACATTTTAGTTCATGACATAAAAGAGTACAAAATATAAAACCATGAATGAACTTATGTTATAATTAAAGACCTCATGATAGCTTACTTGCAAGTTTTGTAATCTCTCAGTCCATATTTTAACCCTCTCTCTTATCTCATTTGTTTGAGGCACTATGAATAACAACTTAAGGATTTCTTTATTACGCTTTTTTTGGGTCTTCCTTATCATATCAAGAGGGTTTGTTGAATAAACGATGTCATCATCACATAATATTGACTACACCTCCCTATGGATGCTCTCATCTACTGCTGGTGCCTTTTCCCGATCAGTCGACTGCAACAAGAATATTAAAAACATTATTGAAATTAACCCAATAAACTTATTAAAAAATAATAATAATAAAATATTTTGCTCGTATCTAATTTGTACAATTACAATGAGGTAAACCTGTCAGGTAGAAGTTCCTGAAGATACATCGTGATTTGTGCTATGGGCTGGAGCCTTCTCTATATGATCAATGTCCTGATGTGACAAAAATTAAATATAAAAAAATATTACTGAAATGAAACCAATAGACTTACGAAAAAAAATATAAGAATAAAATGGTATATTGGAGTCATTAATTGGAGGTTGGGTAAAATGGTACATAGTATGTACCACTCCCATAGTAACTGTGTTTGTAACTAAGCGATTCAAATTGTAATCGATTAGCAACTCTTCCCCTGCAGTTATTGATTTTATCGCACATACGAATACATGGTTTCCCTCGCACACCTGAAATATGCAATTGGGTTGCTTAATTATTGACCCAGGTTGTGTACTGTTTATAAACCCTGTAATATTCCCTGATGCTTTTAGCCTTCTGTCAATGTACATAGCCACTCCTTTATTTTGATCCTTATCTTTTAGCTGTATATAATTTGCTAACAGTGCATACCTACACATACTTCATGTATATCGAACCAGTTGCATCCAATCTTTGTAACTGTAACAAGGTCTGACATACTCCATCAATTCAGTAACTTTTTCGTAACAGACCTTTATGTCGTCCATGAAAAATAGGCCCAAACCATGTAATGACGATGTTGCTATGTGATATATCCTCTCATTGACACAAAAATTAGTGTTTATTGGAGGAAGTTCCTTGGGTACCCATTGTTTCTGTAGATGTTTGTACCTCAAGGGCACCTCGACGCCACCTATGCTCCCATCATCATAAGAACATGACCCCCCTTCAGCAAGAAAAAATTCCATGCATTTATATAATTTTCTTCTAATCTTTTGACCTCTAGTTGATCTCCCTCTTTTAGACATACTACATGTCTCGCTTTCATCTTCTTTTCTTGAATTTCCCTTGCTCGAGGAAGACAGATCTGAAAAATACCTATTTGGTGGTACCTGCACTCATAAGGATGTTGGATAAAGTTCTTTCATGGTGATGTGATCCCAAGGTGACATTATGATTAATCTACTAATGTGACCAGGAGAATGATGATGAAGTGAGAGCTGAATTAATGGAAGAATTCAAGAGCATCACTCCTGAGGAGGGGAGAAAATTGGTAAATCAAGTTGGTGTCTTGATTTTTCCTTAGTGGGACATTGTAGATGTTGTATCTTTTAATGCTATTCTAAAGTCCAAATATCCCTTACAAGATTCTGAAGAAGTGGTCAAGGCAGCATTGCAAGATTCTGCTTTTAGTGAAGAATATGAGACCTTAGAAATTTGGGCGTTGGCCCCTCAAGGGAGAAAGCCAAATGTTACTAATATTAACTCAAATTTAAGAGGATGGTTGATAATAAAGAGAGCTTCAGAGACCTCAACCATAGAGGCCACTAATTTGACTGTAAATGTGGCCAAATTGGCCCAAAAGATTGGTGAAAGAGAGGAGGCTAAAAAGAAAATCCTAATGGAGAAGTACAATTTCATAATTGGGTAATATAGCAAGATGCAAAAAAGGAACGTTTAGTTGCAGACTGAGGTGGATAGATTAAAGTACAAGCAGATTGGGGAGACATCAAGTGCTCCATGGATCAAAACATCTCCTTCCACATTAGGGTCAGTACCTTCTGCATCTCTCATTGTTTCTACACCGGGGTCCCCCAGCCAAAATCCTTCCCTCGGCCCTACTTTGGAGCTAATTGATGAAGAAATAGAATGTTTTGTTGATCCTACAAAGAAGTAGCTTATGCACAAAATTGCAGAGTTACAGACATCCTTGAGGGTAAGTGAGGAGGGAGTATTTTTAAAGCAAAGGGAAGTTGTTAATACTGTATTGGGGCATTTGAATGAGAAAGGTGATGACAGATTGTCATCTGTGTATTCTTTATATTTTTTATTATTATATGCTATAAAGAATATTGATAGGGATCAGGAGGTAGTAGTACCATTAATTGAAAATTGGATCCCTAGGGCCAATGATTTAGACATAATGTATAAAACCTCAAGGTTTGATATAAATAATAGGCCCAAGTCATTAAAGCCTACTCAAGTGTTAGTTAAGTTATTGCAAGGTTTTCATTCCTTACCAGATGACTTGAGTAGGAAGATCAGAGAGTTGGTGAAGAACTTTGATGATTGGAGCAGCACATTGTTACCTGACATAATTGATGAGCAGGGAAATATTAGGTCACTCCAATAGTGGCAGGATCAGGAAAATGAGGTCATCAATGATCAAATTAGATTAATTTGTGATGACTTAGATTATGATTTGTTGGTGAACTGTATGGAAAAAATCATTTGCACCAGCTCATTCTTGGAGTCTTTTGAAAGAGAAGCAAATCAGGTGGCAATTAAGTACAAACCTTATAGTGTCAAGGTGAATGAGGTGATCAATTTTGATTGGCCAACTAATGAAGAGTACCAGAAATGGGTAAATGTATATTTAACTGAGGAAGAGTGAAAAGGAGTAGGTTGCTAACAGTTGGAAAATTAGTTGTTGTAGTTACAACAGATTCCAGTTTTGTTTTTTTGTGATAGTCTAGGCACGGAATTCTTAAAGTTTTTTATTGCTGCATCAACCATTCTCAATGGGCACAATGAACAAGAAGATTCTCTAGGGAGATTATTGTTGTAACAAATTTTTGGAATATCACAAGGTGGTCCAATTGGCTGGTAACGTGTGTTTTCTGGCTTGATGCTTGTTTACTCCTTTTTCTATAAGAAGGATTTCAAGGCCAGAATACGGGTTAGCAAGTTAGATATTTTTGGTCGAGTCTAGATGAAGTTACAGAGAAAATTGTAAAGTCTGATGATTTTAGGGAAAATGTAATTTAGGTTTTGAGTCATTTTGTAGTAGGTTTTGAATTCATGGGGATTTGATGTTTTATGACAGTACTATCATTTGAATTGATATGATTAATTCGAACTCATGTCTCTCCATTGTACAAGCATATATGAATTTTGAATAAAATGATCAAGGGTTGTTTCGTTCATCTCACTGTTGTGGTGTGCATGATTCTTGTTTTAGCTTGTATTCAAGAAATTAATTAAAATGCTTGAATGGGATTGTAGGTGGATATGTTCTGTATAAGGATTTGATAAGTAGTATTGGGTTAGAATACATATTGATGAGATTGCAAAGCAATGTTATCAAGGATATTATATGTTGTGTTAAATCTATCATAAACCCTTAGATACTTATAAATTTGACTCCTCCAATGGATATATGGCACTGATCTAAGTTGTACTCATTCATATGGTTCAGTATTTGTTTTCATTTACCTAGATCTTGCTACAAATTACAAATCAATGACTATCTTATACTGTGAAATGTTGTTGTAGTTATCTCATGCTCCAAATTGTTGATATTATTGATAAATAGCCAATTCTATTTGGTATTATCCTATTATGTTGAGCTATTAAATGAGATTATCTGTTGTTGTTAATGTTGTTTATGATGATGGTACAGAGTCTATAAACACATTAAGGGATCACCCTCCTAGGTCTTGTAGAGCCCAAAGTGTAGGAGATCTTTAAAATCCTCATCAGTTGGTCCAGGTCCTTCGAGCTGCCCTTTATTGGAATTGGCAATTCCATAGGTAGATTAGAAGATCAACCTGCTTACCATAAAAAAAACCAACACCTTGCATATGTTTGTGGTGGAGGTATTAAAGAAGAATTGTATGCTTCTATTTCCATTCATTATATCTACCTTAGCCTAGCATATACTTGGGCTAAGTCTACAATTGCTTCAAACTCATGCGATGAAGGCTATGTGTGATGAAATCCTAGACCTCAACCAAGATGTGGGTAGATTATGGGAGTTTTTACAAGACCTGAGGTTGTTCGATAAAAATGTGAAATACTAAGTTATTTTATTTTTTTGTCTTATCTTATACCATTTTACGAGAATGGGGGTGCCAATGTACGAGAAGATCTGTGGAAACTAGGCATAAAAATTGCAGGTTAAAGAGAATGGGGGTGCCAAAATTATAGTACTCATTGCCCCTTGGTTGTCAATTTTCCCTGAGTGCCCTCAACCTCGTCCTCGGCACTGGTATTGACCTTGTTTTCACTCCTCCAAACTCTTCCTTAGCGCTGATATTAACCTTGTTTTCACTCCTCCAAACTCTTCGTTGGCATTGGTATTGACCTTGTTTTAACTCCAAACTCTTCCTCGGTGCTAGCATTGCCCTTGTTTTCACTACTTCAAACTCTTCTTCGGCACTGGTATTGACCTTTCACTTCTCCAATTTGATGAGCTACAACCTAGTTTCGTTAGGTTTTATAGTATGTTAATTAAATTGAAAATTTTGGTGCCATTTAGCTAGGTTTTAATATTCTACAATATAGTTAAGTATATACTAGCTATATTTTACATAATAAATAATATAATTATTCAACTTATTATAATTATATATTATATTCTTTGTAACAAATTTATTAAATAATTTATAAAATTATTATAATTAATAATGACAATAAGTATATTTTTATATAATACAAAATATAATTAATATAATATATATTTAATATAATAGTAATATATATTAATATGAGAGAGAGAAACTAAATTTTGATTGGTTGTTTCATGTCAACAATCCAAGGATGGTATGTGTCCTTTGGGAGTTATGCTCAAGGTAGCATGCCATTTGATTAAAGATATGATAATTCTCCTTTAAGACCTCTTCAATGTACCCATTGTACACTTAAGGAGACAAAGATAAATATAGGGAAGAAAATATAGAGAGAGAGGGAGATAATGACAAACATACAAATAGAAAGGGAGACAAAGAGATAGAGAGGGGTAGAGAGATAAAGATATAAGGATGAATAGATAGAGATATAGGGAGGGGGATTGATATATCTCTCCCTGTCACTCTCTATATCTCCCTAATTATTCATGTCAATTCTCTTTACCCCTCTATCTATTGAGCTATCTCTCCTTCCTCTCTCCTCATCCACTCCATCTCTCCCTCCATCTCTACTCT
>VDFB02218209.1:0-16993 GCA_007258455.2 Sequoia sempervirens | reverse complement strand
AGGAGGGAGAGACTTGAGAGAGAGAGGGTAGAGGGTTTAAGGGTTTGGGGTTTAATGGTTAATGGTTTTGGGTTTTGGGTTTTGGGTTATGGGTAGTGATGGAACTTCAAAGTTTTGTTCTTTGTGTTCTATTTTATCTTTCCTTGTATCTTTGGTCATCTATGGTGTTTGGGAAAAGCCTAAAGTTGGGGTTTTACCTTTGTCTTCATGTAAAACCATAATGTTCATCTTACACCTTGGATGGGATCTATTTGGCCATTACTTTTTGGGAAGGTTTTAAAATGACTTAAGCCCCATCATTTCATCTAGGTTGGGCCCCCTTTTGTTTTATCATTTTATTTCCTTCACTTGACTTTATTTTTCCTAAGTCTTTTGTTGGTCCCATGTTCCCTCGTTAAAACAACTTATGTCAATGTTTGTCGTTGGCCTAGTGATGTCCCCTATTCCTTTAATAAATGTTTTTATTTTGCAGAGGGACAAGTTCACATG
This sequence comes from Sequoia sempervirens, assembly GCA_007258455.2. NCBI lineage: Eukaryota > Viridiplantae > Streptophyta > Pinopsida > Cupressales > Cupressaceae > Sequoia > Sequoia sempervirens. Next base: position 16,504 of record VDFB02218209.1, on the reverse strand, counting down.
GTCATAGATCAATCATTATGTGATCTCAGTCATTCCCCTCCATCCCGCGATGACCCCACCACACTGTCTTTGTTGATTGTGATATCATAGGCGAGCGCCACATGTCTCATTTGGTGAAGCCAAAGGAATGATAAATACTTTGATGTGTCTTTAATACATTGTGTCATGGTTTACTAAAGAATTTATAAGATGCACGTGTTTTAAATCAACGGAGATGTTATAATCTCGGTAGAAAGGTGCTCAATGGTTAATAACAAGGCTAGAAACTGTGTTGAATGAATAGGATTGTCGATGGTTGAGATCCACGGTTGCTCGCCATTGCATGATCAAAAGTTGCAAGATCTTTATTGATTGTGATATCATAGGTGGGCACCACATGGATCTCCTTGGAAACAAGTAGTATAGTGGGCCCCTTATTGCCATGATGGAGACTATGTCAGTTTGCTTTGAAGGCAGTCATATGATGATCTAACCAAGGTGAAGGATCAATGGCTAATATTTGAATCTGCATCAAATGTGATTACAAGGTTCTATAAGAAGGATTTCAAGGACAAAAGTATGGGTTAGCAAGTGAGACATTTTTTGGTCAAGTCTAGATGAAGTGCAGAGTAAATTGTAAAGATTGATGGTTTTAGGGAAAATGCAATTTAGGTTTTGAGTCATTTTGTAGTAGGTTTTGAATTCATGAGGATTTGATGTTTTATGACAGTATTGGAATTTGAATTGAAATGATTAATTCAAACTCATGTCTCTCCATTGTACATACATATCTGAATTTTGAATAAGATGATCAAGGGTTATCTCGTTCTTCTCATTGTTGTGGTGTGTATGATTCTTGTTTTAGCTTTAATTCAAGGAATTAATTAAAATGCTTAAATGGGGATTGTAGGTTGATATGTTTTGTATGAGGATCTTATAAGTAGTATTGGGTTAGGATACATGTTGAGGAGATTGTAAAGAAATTTTCTCAAGGATCTTATATGTTATGTGTTAAATTTGTCATAAACCCTTAAATGCTTATGAATTTGACTCCCCCAATAGATATATGGCACCAATCTGAGTTGTACTAATTCTTATGGTTCAGTATTTGTTTGTCTTTACCTAGACCTTGCTACAAATTTCAAATCAATGACTATCTTATACTGTAAAAATGTGTTCTATTTATCTCATGCTCCAAATAGTTGATATTATTGATGAACAACCAATTCTATTCAGTATTATCCTATTATGTTGAGCTATTTAAATGAGATTATCTGTTGTTGTTAATGTCATTTATGATAATGGTTCAGAGGTTGTAAAAGTATTTAAAGGGATCACCCTCCCGGGTCTTGCAGAGCCCAAATTGTAGGAGGTCTTTAAAATCCTTGTCAGTTGGTCTAGGTCCTTCGAGCTACCCTTGATTGGAATTGGAAATTCCATAGGTAAATTAGAAGACCAGCACGTTTGATAAAATAACAATAGGTAGGGGAGGGAGAGTAGAGGGATTAGGTGAGAGGAGAGAGGGAGGGGTGGAGGAATGAAAGGTAGAGGGTTAAGAATTTAGAGGTCAAGATGGGAGTGAGTGAGAGGAGAGAGACCTAGGAGAAGGGAGGGAGGTGGGAGGGTAGAAGGAGAGACTTGATAGAGAGGGAGAGGAGGAGGAGGGAGTGGAGAGAATGTCAGGTGAGGGTTTTAAAGGTTTAGAGTTTAGGGGTTAGGGTTTAAGGTTTAGGACAAGAGTAGAGGAGAGATAGAAATTGGTAGAGAGGACACAGAGAGAGAGGAGGGTAGAGGAGTGAGGAGTTTAAGGGTTATGAATGGGGAGAGATAGAGGATTTAGTGAGAGAGGAGGGTGGGAGAGAGATAGGGTTAAGGTCAAAGTGAGTGTTGGTTGTTTTCTGCTTAGCCAGAGGTTGGTCTTCTAATCTACCTATACGATTTCTAATTCCAATCAAAGGAGTGCTTCGAAGGACTGGACCCAATTGATGAGGGATTTTAAAGACCTCCTACCACTCGAGTGCTGCCGACCGGGAGAATTGATCCCACTTAATCGTTCCTAACCTTTTGCACCATTATCATAAACAACATTAACAACAACATATAATCTCACATTTAATGACTCAACATAATAGGATATCTTGAATAGAATTGGTTGTTCATCAGTAATATCAACTATTTGGGGCATGAGATAACTACAACACATTCCACAGTGTAAAATAGTCATTGATTTGCAATTTGTAGCAAACGCTAGGTAAAGACAAACAAAATACTGAACCATACAAATTAGTACAACTTAGATCAGTTCCATATATCCATTGAGGGAGTCAAATTCATAAACATCTAAGGGTTTATGATAGATTTAACACATAACATATAAGATCCTTGAGAACATTGCTTTCTGATTTCATCAACATGTATTCTAACCCAATACTACTTATCAAATCCTTATACAAAACATATCCACCTACAATCCCATTCAAGAATTTTAATTAATTCCTTGAATTAAAGCCAAATAGAAAACATACACACCACAACAGTGAGATGAACGAGACAACCCTTGATTATCTTATTCAAAATTCAGATATGCATGTACAATAGAGAGACATGAGTTTGAATTAATCATTTCAATTCAAACGTCAGTACTGTCATAAAACATCAAATCCCCATGAATTCAAAACCTACTACAAAATGACTCAAAACCTAAATTGCATTTTCCTTAAAACCATCGAACTTTACAATTTTCTATGCAACTCTACCTAGACTTGACCAAAAAATATCTAACTTTCTAGCCCGTACTTCTGGCCTTGAAATCCTTCTTATAGAAAAGGAGCAAACAAGCATTGGGATAGAAAGCACACACGTCACCATCCAATTGGATCTCTTTGTGACATTCCAAAATTGGTTACAATAGCAATATCCTGGAGAATCCTCTTGTTCATCATGCCCACTGAGAATGATTGATGCAGCAACAAAGCTTCAAAAATTCCATGCCAAGATTGCCACCAACAACAAAACTATAATCCATTGTAATTGCAACAGTTGACTTTTCAACCATTAACAGCCTACTCCTTTTTACTCCTCAGTTAAATATATGTTTACCCATTTTTGGTATTCCTCATCAGTTGGCCAATTAAGATTGATTACCTCATTTACCTTGTCACTATAAGGTGTATACTTTACTACCACCTAATTTGATTCTCTTTCAAAAGATTCAAAGAATGAACTAGTGCTAATAATTTTATCCATACAGCTCACTAATAAATCATAATCTGAGTCATCACAAATTAATCTAATTTGACAATCGATGACTTCATTTTCTCGATCCTACCATTGTTGGAGTGACCTGATATTTCCTTGCTCATCAATTATGTCAGGTAGCAATGTGTCACTCCAATCATCAAATTTTTTCACCAATTCTCTGATCTTCCTACTCAAGTCATCTAGTAAGGTCTAAAAACCTTGTAATGACTTAACTAATACTTGAGTAGGCCTTAATGATTTGGGCCTATTATTTACATCAAACCTTGAAGCTTTATACATGATGTTGAGATCATTGGCCCTAGGGATCCATCTTTCAATTAATGGTACTACAACCTATTGATCCCTATCAATATTCTTTATTGCACTTAATAATAAAGAATATAAACAATGCACAGATGACAATCTGTCATCAAATTTCTCATTTAAATGTCTCAATACAACATTTACAAACTCCATTTGCTTTGAGAATATTCCCTCCTCGCTCACCTTCAAGGATGCTTGTAACTCTGAAATCTTATGCATTAGCTGCTTCTTCGATGGATCAATAGAGTATTCCATTTCTTCATCAATTAGCTCTAAAGTAGGGCTAAGGGAAGGAGTTTGATTGGGAAATCCTGGTGTAGACACACTAGGAGAAGCAGAAGGCACTAACCTTGATGTGGAAGGCAATGTTCTAATCCCTAGAGCACTTGATGTATCCCCAATCTGCTTGTTCTTTAACCTATCCACCTCAGTCTATAGCTCAATATTCCTTTGTTGCATCTTGCTATATTCCTCAATTATGGCATTGTACTTCTCCATTAAGCTTTTCTTTTCAGCCTCCTCTCTTTCAGCAGTCTTTTGGGCCAATTTGGCCACATTTATAGTCAAATTAGTAGCCTCTGTGGTTGAGTTCTCTAAAGCTCTCTTTATTATCAACCCTCCTCTTAGATTTGGGTTAATATCAGTAACATTCATCTTTCTCCCTTGAGGGGCCAAATCCCAAATTGCTAAAGTTTCATACTCTTCACTGAAGGAAAAATATTGTAATGTTTCGTTGACTTCTTCTTCAGAGTCTTGTAAGGAATGCTTGGACTTTAGAATAGTATTGAAAGCTACAACATCTACAATGTCCCATTCAGGTAAAATCAAGACACCAACTTGATTTACTAATTTTCTCCCCTCTTCAAGAGTGATGTTCTTGAACTCTTCCATTAGTTCAGCTTTCACTTCATCATCATTCTCCTAGTCTGACCTATCAGGTCTCAATTCTCTTCTCCTCTCGCATTTATCTTGATATTCTTCCAATTTCATTCTTCATACTAGTTGCAAGAAGACCAGAGTTTTTACAAATGCATTGTCATCTAGAAACTCTTTACATGCCTCCATTCTTGCATCTTGTACACATTTTCTTTCATATCCAGATTAGAGAGAACCAATTCAGCCAGCCTACAAGGGGAAGGCATACCCATTTGCATGTCCTGGTCAGTTACAACAATCTCATCCACCAAATCATCTTGTGATTGTTCAATTATTTTCCTTTTAGGGCTTGGCTCTAATGGTGGTGTTGAGGGACTATTTTCAGGTGATGCATCCAAGTCAATAATCTTGATTGCTCCAAGCATTTTTAACTTTGGACCTTTTTGTGTAGGCAATTTCATTATTTTATTTCCCTTTCTATCCTCCTCTTCTTCATCACTACTATCATTTCTCTTCCTTTTGTAAATAGGCCATCTTTCTGTAGGTTTGTAAGTTTTCCTCACTTCAATTGGCCTAGCATCTTGCTCCTATATGCCCAAATTTGACTCCAAGTTTATCTTTTTGGTCATCAAGGTGCCCATGATTTCTTTGAAGTTTCCCATCAAGAAGTCAATTTTCTTATGATATGGACTGAACTCCATCAATGGATCATACTTTGAATCCATTTTGTGCATAGTAGCCAATATCTTGTCATAAACTACCCAATTCTCCTTGTTCAACTCCTACCTATTTAGGTCAAATTCATTTCTAATCAAGTCTTCAGGGAAGTTGAACTCATGCACAAACTTACCACCTTTTATCCTTTTTTTGAAAAGAGAAAAGAAGCCCTCAAGATCATGTTGTCGCTTGGGGCCACACCTCAAATGGTATTCCTTAAAAAATTTCCCAAAATGTATCCAGCTTCTCTTTGAAAAAACAAAAGCTAACACCACAGTGTAATCCGAGAAGAATGTTCCTTTACCTTTCCCAGTAAGGTTGTCCTCGTGGATACAACCAATCTGCCACATGACTTCTGCAAACCCCACTCTTGGTGGCACATTGTACGGCAATATATGAGGGGTGCCCTGAAAACCATACACCCCCAAGACAGTGTTGACTGGGAATGGAATGATATCACCCCAGTTATGGAAAACCTTCAATTTTGGCTTCCTCCCCTTTGGTATGAGGAAATCATGCAAATCCTCAGGAATCTTAGGTACATTTACCATCAGCCTAGCTCTCAATCTAGAAGCAAAACAATTGTCAAAATGCACATAACTGGTGTTTTCCCTATTACATGATAAATCTATAGTCCATACCTGCATTGACAATCTTTCTCCATCAACCCACTGCCTTAACTCCATCTTCTTAGAGAAGAATTCAGCATTCTTATACAAGAACATATACATTAACATGGAATACTAGAAGAATGGAGTGCCTGTATCATTTTTTTGCAACTTTGACATCCCTTCATGTATCTTTTTAGCCAATAAAGAAGCAAAATCATAAATTACTGAGAAATTAGGGTGTTGTATTTGCACCCCCATAAACATGTAAGCAATAGGCATCACCGTGTTAGGGTGAAAACCAAAAATTTGGCACAATGAGTAAAAGGTAGCCAAGAAATGCTTTGCAAAGCAATTCAGTCTAAAAGGTTCTTGGTCATTATGGCTAATATGGAATTTTGAACTTCCTGCCCTAGCCAAATGAGGTGGGAGCAACTTAGCTCTGAAAAGTGATTTTGACCTCCCATATTCCTACTTCATCTCTTCAAGATCAATAGGAACCAAGAATATACTAGGATCACTTAGATCAAAAACCTATCATAATTCCTCTCTGTTGATGCTTAACAGAACCTTTCCATCATTATCTTGAATCACCTGTGTGACAGGGTCATATTGTGCAGCCACTGCCTTAAGCAATTCTATATCAGGGAACACATTCGGTACCACTAACTTCCCCATATCATACATCCAACCATTAGAAAAGGGGTGGGGAAAATCCCTCTGTCCAAACCATAATTTGAACATCTCTAGACCAGTAAGAGGAACCCTAGCATCAGCTATGTTAGAACAATTATATACTAATCCCTCCCCTAGATTTTTTCCTCACATCAAAACCAACGCCTTCTTCCTATCATTTGTCAACAAGGGAAATTGATCCAGGAAATCATCATATAAGTTTCTACTTAAATAATCAATCTAGCCAGAGTGTTGCTTTGTCGGTGTCATCCTGAGTAAACTAGGGATTCCTTGCTATTTCAAACTTTAAACAAACTAGGACTTAACAAAATATGAAATTACAAAACAAAACCTTGCAATTTCCCACAATTCAATTAACTTATAGCCCTAAACCAACTATCGACAAGCCCCATGACAAGAACACAACAAATTTCCCCCAAATTCAAATTTAGAATAACTAGGAGATACAAAAATGAACTCACGGCTTTGTGCTTGCAGAAACCCAAATTCTTGTTGTAACAATTTGTAACTTCGTCCTTAGCTCCGCAAAGATGTTTTGAATGCTTTATGATACCAAAAGCAGAAGAAAAATTGCTTTATTTCAATCAAACCCTGGCAATAGATGTCATGTCCACCATTAAAGCTTACTTGTGCGCTACACAAATAGCTCCCATCGCATTCGATGCAGATTCAAATATTGTTTATTAATATTTCACCTTGGTCAGATCATTGAATAGCTACCTTCAAATCAAACTGACATAATCTCCATCGTGGCAACAAGGGGCCCACCATACCACGCGTTGCCAACAAAATCCACGTGGAGCTCACCCACGATATTGTAATCGATAAAAACCTCGCAACTTCTGATCATGCGATGGTGGACAACCGTGGAACTTCAACCATCGGCAATCCAGTTCATCCAACATAGTCACCAGCTTTGTCTTTAACCATCGAGCACCTTTCCTATCGAGATTATAACATCTGCGTTGATTTGAAGCATGTGCATCTCATAAACACTTTAGTAACCCGCTGCATAATGTATTAAAATCAAATAGAAGCATCAAAGTATTTTATCATCCCTTCGACATCAGCAGACGAGACACGTGGTGCTTGTCGGTGATATCGTGATCAACCAAGATAGTTTGGTGGGGTCATTGCGAGATGGTGGGGAATGGCTAAGATCAAATGATGATTGATCAACGGTCATGCGAACTTGTCCCTCTGCAAAATAAAAGCATTTATTAAAGGAATAAGGGTACATCACTAGGCCAATGACAAACAATGACATAAGTTGTCACTTAAATGAGGGAGCATGAGACCATCCAAAACTTAGGAGAAAAAAATTAAACGAAGGAAATAAAATGATAAAACTAAAGGGGGCCAAACCTACATGAAGCGATGGGACTTAAGATGTTTTAAAAACCCTCCCAAAAAGTAACAAGCAAATAGATCCTTCCTAAGGCGTAAGATAATACTAGGGTTTTACATGAAGACAAAGGTAAAACCCCAACCCTAGGCTTTTCCCAAATACCATAGATGACCAGAGACATAAGGCAGGATAAAACTTTGAAGTTCCATCAGGTAGATGGTTAAAAGGGTAGAGGGGAGAGAGATGTGAGTGAGAGAGAGAGAGAGAGACCTGAGAGAGGGAGAGGGGGTAGGAGGGTGAGACTTGAGAGAGAGAGGGAGGGATGGAGGGAGTGGCATATAGATAGAGGGTAGAGGGTTTAAGGGTTAAGGGTGTATGGTTTAGGGTTAAGGGTAGAGGAGAGAGAGATAGAGGGATGAGTGAGAGAGAGAAACCTGAGAGAGGGAGAGGGGGTAGGAGGGAGAGTCTTGAGAGAGAGAGGGAGGGAGTCAAAGAGAGATAGAGGATAGAGGGTTTAATGGTTTAAGGATTTAAGGGTTAAGGGTAGAGGGATAAGGGTAGAGTGGAGAGACATAGGAGTGAGTGAGAGAGAGAAAGAGACTTGAGAGAGGTAGAGGGGGTAAGAGGGAGAGACTTGCGAGAGAGAGAGAGAGAGAGAATTAGGAGGGGGGAGGAGAGGGGAAGAAGGGAAGAGAGGAAGAAACAACCCATTAGGTCTACACATGGATAAAAATTCATAAAATTAGATCTCTCATACATATTTTTTTGAAACCTAGGCTTGAACCTCTCATTTCACGTGATTTTCTTCACAAAACTCTTGAGGACAGCAGCTATACCTTCTTTATTTCTCATCCTACACCGTATTCATGCATCCTACAATTACAACAGTATCAATGGATCCTCTTACACAAGCTACAGTAATCACAAAAAATGTAAGAGCCCCTTTATATCATGTTTGGACTACAAAACCCTCAAAAATAGGGTAACCGGGTTGTATGCAAAGAAATGAAGCTTTCTAACTCAAATCAATGCCTTCAACCCTCAAATCAGATTCAAATCAAAGATAACACATATATTCATGACCTGGAATTGATTTCACATCAAAATATGGCTCCATGTGACCGTACAGCGCTGCATAACAGGAAAAATACAAAAAAATTGAACAAAAACATAGATTCTTGAATGTCAAGAGCTTGTATTTTAAATCATCAACCATCAACAACCATTACAATGATCACTTTATGCCTTTTAAAGGCCTTTACATGTCAACCACTGAACAACCACCTCTAAAACTAACTTTTAAATCTTTTATGATCACATGAAACATAAAACACACTAATTTCAAGGTTGTTAACATCAATATTGAAATGTTTTAATTTTTTTCCCTTTCAAACATTAAAAAGTACATCATTAAATTAATTATGTAATGGCATAAAAATTAAAAACATCATGAATTAATTATGTAACCACATAATTCAAATATAATTCTATCAAAAAATTAATATCAAATAGATAATATAATCGCATAACTCATACATTTCAATGTCATTGATCTTCTTCTTCATCCAACTCTTTGTCTATATCATCCGATCAGTTTGACATTGTAAGGATTGGTCATATCATCATCGCCATCGTAGTTTTGATAATGTCATCATCCACACGGATATCATCTTCATGAACATTAACTCCTACATCATCATGATCTAGTTCCTCCTCTTCGACATCTTTGTCAGGGACATCATCAACTAACTGTTGATCCTGACCATCATCTACATCATCTTCTAGTTCTTCGATATCTTCTTCTTCCACCACATTATACTTTACCGACTTTCCTCTTGGATCATGTCTAACAACAAATGACCAACCTAGTTTACCTGGAACCTCTGAGTAAAATACCTACTCACATTGGCTTAGAAGAACATAGGGCTCATTTACAGCTCGCTCGATCGACCTTGTATTAACCATGGTAAATCCATTATCATGTTCAATAATAGTTCTCTCAGGATCATTTTCATTCAATCATAGCTTGTACCATAGGATGATGAACACAATTAATCTAAAGGACTTAAAATCACACTCAAGTATATCATCCAAAATCACATAGCATTGATTTTCTGAGACTTCTGGATGTATGTCACTTCTAGATGAAACATTAGTCACCTAGAAGACTATAGTTATACCAAAATCACAAGTTTTCTTCATGTCATCCAACATTTTGATTTGAAATTTACAACCATTGCACCACATAGCCTTGTGGTGTTTCACCTGCAATATGTCAAACATGTAAAAATTATTGCAATATCGTCAGTTGATAAACATATTTATTCTTGGCTGAATGTATGCAAAGAAAACAATCTCAACATATATATACATCAATATAATTGAAAATAATTAAATAATATGGGTGATTAATTAATTTATACGTACCTATTTATCTCTTAAACCATATGCTAAATCAATTTCCCTTTGTGTAAAATTGGAATCTCCATTACGATAAGCTTCTTTAACCAATGAAGCCACACCTTCCCATATTAAGGTGCAACCAGATTGTTGACATTATTCAATCCATACCATCATCCAATCAATATTGTTTGTGACGTACAAATTTAGTGCATCCCACTCTCAACCAATTGTATCAAAAAAATTTGAAATTCACAAACAACGTATAATTAGTTAAATACCACAGTATACGACCTTAATTTATAATTAATGTATATTGAAGATTAAAAATTAAATAAGTACAATATACATAAAAACCATATGTAAAATTTATTCCAATTAATCTCTATGACCATCTTATAATTACCTCTCACTTTCCTCAATCTACCTTTCCCCATCAGGTACTCCCCTTCGAATTTGTTAATAGAGTTGGGATCCAAAATGCGATCTACATGGATCTTTGCTCCAAACTTAGGAAGATATTCACTAATGTACACCATGGTCTGGTATACCATATATCCCTCCACGATAGAACCCTCAGGATGTACTCTTTGTCTAACCACAGTCTTCAAGAATTTCAATTGTCTTTCAACCATCCACATTGACCTTGTGTGTACAGGTTCAGACAATTCAATCTCCTCAACTGGGTGTATGAGGTAGTGTTCTTGTGCATTGAAAAATGTCGAAGGTAGACACTTTTGTATTTCACACATTAGACAAGGAATTTTTCTCTTCCAATAATTTATATCTTCTTTATGGATTTCTTTAGATGACATCCATCTACAAGTGATTCAAGGCGCAAATATATTAATGAGATTTAACAAAAATATATAGTATATTACATTACAAGTAAAAAAAATGGCAAGTATAAGATTTATACAATGAATTGAACAAATATTGCTACTTACCTCATGTATTTTCCAAGATCATATATAAATTGTTTGACATTGTTGTCGAAGTTGTCTGGGAGAGATAGAGGTAGAACATACTACAACAATTATAAAATAATTTTTTCATTATTTTTCCAAAAGTAGTAAACATAATACACTGAAAAGTACATTCATTATACAAGTGTATATAATATACCATAATAATTACCTTAATGAAGGTATGTCAATTATGCGTTTTCATCACTAACCCAAATTCACCTTTCTTTGTTATTATATTGTTTATGTTCGCAAAAAATCCTATGGGAAATCAAATTTTTCGTATGACTTCTTTTATAGCATTGTTTTTTTGGTATGTTAATAACCAAGGAAGGGCACTTATATTAATTTGGTCTCCATTGCTATTTAATTGAATGACATTTTTCATTGCATGATTGGCTTCCTGAATGTCACTACAAATTTTGACAATTTTTTCTGTAGCATGCCTTCCATCCAATATTTTTCATAACGTTTTTGTTATATTCTTTCTGATATGCATTGTATCAAACAAATGCACAATTTTTAGTTGCTCATAGTAGAGCAACCTACTAAATTGTCTGGGATAAATTTTCAGTCCCTATGGAAGTCGGCCATTAATGCCTTGATGACCTTTATGAAGCATATAAGTTAAACAAATTAACAACGAAAAATCATTCTCAATTATAGCATGAGTAACACAACACAATATAAAAATATAAATTCAAAACATATCATATATGATAGATAAACAATTTGATCTGATGTATAACCTTGACGATTAATTCTATTATATTCCAACTTCCATAGGTGAGGTATTATTCTTCGTGGTTTTGATGTAGTCTCTTGCTCCCCATTGAAAATATGTTTTAGGTAGTTGATGCATGATTTCTATGGGAAGTTCCTATACTCATCAAACACCTGCTTTCCCTAAACTTTTTGAGCGACGATTTCATCTTTGGACCTAGCATGCAAATTTTTCTTTGTTTGAAGACACCAACGATTATATATAATTGGATTAAATATGTCAATTTTATAATTACATATAATGAATAGGTATTTTAAAACATGCATGATATCTACTTCATAAAATTAAATATTGTTAAAGTCGCGATTCGAGCGTTACCTTAACATACCACAAAATGTGTGTTAGCCCTAGGGCATCATGAATTGTCCATACAAACATTGCATGAAATTGAAATTGTCTTTGTCCTATTGGTCTAGAGGCGTCATACATAGTGACTCCATTCCATAACTTTAGTAACTTGTCGATAAGAGGCTCGATATATACATTCATATCTTTAACTTGGTACTTACCTGGTTGAATGAACATAAACATTACATAATTATTATAACCATTTTACTGCAATATATATAAATTAATGTACATGACTATTAAATGAAAAAAATATAAGTCATTATGCAACAAATAAGACAAATGAGATGCTACTATGTTAAAGAAAATTGATGTAAACAAATACCTGGAACAATCATTGCCAACATTATGTGCTCCCTCTTTATTGGCATCCATGGAGGAATGTTATTGTTGATAACAAAAATAGGACATACTGAGTAAATACATTTTAGCTCTCCAAATGGATTAACATAGTCCACTCGATAAAATCTAGATTACGAGGTTCTTCTTTAAAAGTGTGGCCATTTTTCCTCTATATGTCCTAAATGTAGAACCATCTGAGGCATTGAAGAATGTCATCTCCACTTCTATTATGTGCATAGTAATCCATAAACTACGCTGAGCTTTCACACCTAAATAATCGTTGCATACGTGGAATAATGGGAATATAACGAAGAACCTTGCGAGGAACCTTTTTTGTTAGTTGATCTGTTTGATATCTACTAATATGACATTTTGTGCATTTTGTTGCAAATTCATGTTGTTTATGATATATAATATGATCATTGATACATGCATCTATTGCTTGATACTCCATTCTGATATCTTTCATAATGTTAGATAAATCTCGGTATGAGAGAGGTAAAATATTTGATGGTGGTAACAAAAATTCACTAATCAATCTACAACAAAAAATAACTTGTTAACATAAATAATATTAATGGTACATATTTCATCCTTTATTTACTAGTGATGAACTAACAACAATTAAAATAAATGAAAAAAGATGGCATATATGACATACCTTAACATCTATGAGATTGCTATGTTTGATAAACCATTCATAACCTTCAAGTTCAATAGCAACAATACAACAGAGAAAAGAGTTGTTTGGGAGCCTTCATAAAAGGGCTCGTATGCCTTCTTAAGTATAGGTAAATCATGAACATCATCAAATTCATCTTGATCATCATGATTAGCTCTGCCACTAAATGTGTCATGGATCACTGTATCTGTACAATCATCTTCAACTGTGTTTTCTAGCGCATGATCATCTTCTTCCATAGGATCATTAACTTCATCTTCGATCTTCACAGCTCCATGTCTATCCGCTTGTAAAACCACATTCTTCGAGTCGTGATAATCCATATCATGTGCCCTAGGGCACCCCACCTTTATAATAATGATAGACACAAATAAACTATGATCATGATCAAGTGATTATATATATATAATGTTAAAAGGATATAAACATTTACAAATTCAATCAATATAAACACATATAATGAACAATTTACCAATGGACTATAATCATGCCCCCTTCAACGTGACCATGTTGCCTACAATGTTTTTCATCTATTGTTATTAAAAGTCATTTTTTCTTTAAGTCCTTGCAATTATTGCAAGGACAATAACATTTCCCATCACCCTTTCTTTTCAATCTAGCCCACAATCTATCAAGTGTCTCTTCATTTTGTTCTGGACTAATATTATTTGACATGATTTTTCTTTACTAAGCTTGACTATTTAGATCTTCAAAAAATATCAAACTCACACTCCAATAATTTTTATTCATAGGCAGGTAACAAAATCTAATAATTTTGATATTTTACACCAAAAAAAATTAGCATGCAACCACCCCTACAAAAGAGAAGATAATCTGAAGTTAATGACCCCAAAAAACACTTTAAAATGCTAATTCCAAAACTTATTAAATTCTGATTTTACTATAATTTCCAACCGTTAGACTCCTAAAATCATAATATTGAACTTGATCGCAAACTTCCAACAACGATGGAGGTAGCGAGCTAGTAAGAGCAAGTGACCCATTCCTAAGGAGCAACAAGTCAGAATCATAATTGCTAATGTCAATACAGATTTATCCCTTTAGTTAAAGATGCAATGTGTCACTTCTTATGACGAGCTTATCCCTAGGGCCCTCAACATTGAGAGATCCCTAATCGCACAAGGAAGCACACACTAGTAGAATTTAGCAAATAAATGACTAGGTGACTAAAATTTTTAGTCACAACAACTAAAAATAACTAAATTCTGCTCATTTTTTGCAACTCAGCTATAAATGAGTAAATAAATTACTAGTTTGGTTGTTGATTAAAAATTATTTAGTCACACAAATAAAAATGACTAAATATTTAGTCATTTATTTAGTCACAATCCATTTGAATAAATCATTTAAGGAATCAAGAATATAGCCCGCCAAAATACTCTAATACTTTAATAAACATACCCAAAAACTTTTGTCAAAATCTTATTTCTAGGCATAGCCCACTAGAATGGAGTTTTTATTTTAATAAACATAATCTAAAACCTTCGTCAAAACATTATTTTCAAGCTTAGACTGCCAAAATGGAGAAAAGTGTTTCAGTAAAGAATGACAGAGAATGGTGAGGAGATGTGCGTGAAAGGAGGCATAGGATTCATTGTTGCTTATCTCATTCCTGCTCTGCTTAACAAATCTTACATTGTTCCCGCTACTATTTGTAATCTAGGTATTTACTTGACATATATTTGCATACTCTCAAATTCCTTCAGAGGCTTTTTAAGTATCAATGTATCCTATATAGGGTTCAGAATGATTTCTTTTAATTAAAAAAATAAATATATGATGTATTTCCTTGTAATTAGATAATGTGGAGATCTCCTAAATTTTTCCCAGCACACTATCCTCTTTGGCACTGTATTCATTACTCTAGCTACTAGGGTTTTGCATGTGACATCTTTAATATCTTCATGACCATGGCTTTTAAATAGATCTCAGTCTTTGCTTTAATCCTTTTTATGGTAACCCTTGAGTTCCATAATCCACCTTCAATCTCTTCTAAGAATGTTGTCTTAAGCTAGACTGCATAGTATGCATATAAAGCAAGTCCTTCATACCTACCATTGTTCCAAACCACCACTCACTGCCTTGCTTAAAATGTTGCCTCCATAAGCACAATAACATGTTTCAAAATCATGGTTGTCAGTGATTGACCATTAAGGTCACCACTTTCATCACGATACAATGAGATTTTTGTCTTCAAACTCAAGGCATTATGCAAGATAACATTGTGAATTGTTTGTTGTGTATGATTTGATTTTCTTGCACATTTACTACTTTGCTAACTTCCTTTAAGACTGGGTATTGCACCCTCGGCTGCAATTTCAAACAGGTCACTCACTATCACTTGAAGATTCCTTTCATGAGCATCCTTCTATAAAATCAAACTATTCCCTATAGACTACCTACTTACTACAGGGGACTCATTGTTTTATGGTATTGTAGATCTTAAGATCCTTCAACCTTATTGACACTACTTCACAGTCCACAAGGTATTATTCACTATTCTCCCATCTTTGATGAGTCTCAAAACACTACTCAAACATGCAATCCACTACCTCCATTATACATTAATGGCTAAGAAGAAACATTGAACCTATGATTACCACTGTTACTTCATTTGGATAGTCATTCTCTGATTGCATTTTCCTTCTCTAAGATTGCCAAAATTATTTGAAAAACCCTTAAGGTCAGCAAGGGGGTAAGAAAAATCACTGTTAAAATCTCCACTTTACTATGCAAGGTTTGAGCTTTATTATCTTGTCACTGCTCAGCCTCTTTTTGACTGTCACATCTCAAGTAACTGTCATTCTTCTTACCATAGATTGCATTTACAAATGTCACTAAGCTACATAGTGTGCTTGTTATTAGCTACAATCTTTAAATTTCAAGATTTTTTTATTAGCTACAATGTCTCAATCTTTATGGTATTGCAACCTCACTAATCTACTAGAGTTATTGTTTATGTTTCTACGGAGTCCTAGGGTTTGTACCTTAATCATGCTCTTACCAATGCTTCTGTTGGTATTAAAAAAACAACCTTAAATCTTGGATCAAAAAATTAGTTGTCTTGACATGGTTGTGGTATGATCTTGGATTGTATCCTAGAGTGTGTGGGATGCTTGTGTTTAATCATTAAGGTATGTAAACCTGATCAGGGAAATGTATGCTATATAGCAT